>CAJQUW010010142.1:0-60080 GCA_907163375.1 Prostheceraeus crozeri
GGGATTGCAGAAATAAGTTCCCTGACATACATTCCCCATTGTAGTGACAGTCATATCAAAATCACATCTTGATATGTCGCCTTTCATCGACGTTGCAACACTTGTATTTCACTCAGAGATGCTACTGTAATAAATTGTTTGTACGTGTGGCATTCCTTCTGCGACTGCAAGTTTAAAGTTTCCCGTACAGAAATAAGTCCGTATGAATCATAGTATGAAAAGGTATGAAAAATAGTATGACAGCGCATACGTATGTAATAACATACTATGAAACATAGTATGTACAAGTATGAATAATGCATACGTGTGTATAAACATACTATGAAACATAGTATGCATAAATATGAATAGCGCATACGTATGTATTAACATACTATGAAACATAGTATGTACAAGTATGAATAATGCATACGTGTGTATAAACATACTATGAAACATAGTATGCATAAATATGAATAGCGCATACGTATGTATTAACATACTATGAAACATAGTATGCATAAATATGAATAGCGCATACGTATGTCTTGACATTCTATAAAACATAGTATGCATAAATATGAATAGCGCATACGTATGTCTTGACATTCTATGAAACATACTATGAATAAAAATGTATTACGCATATGTATGCATTATCATAGTATGAAACATAGTATGCATAAGTATGAATTTCGCATACGTATGTATTAACATACTGTGAAACATACTCATAATTGATTATTTAAATTCATACCGTATGCACACATACTACATGTTATTGTGCAGGAGTAATCTATGTTGGGTAGCGACAATTTTTTCTACTATGATGTTTGATGCGTAACCCGAATTTTGTACCCATGCTGAATGATGCTGGTGATTATCAGTCATCTATACAGAATTAATGAGTGATATCAAATATAACTTTCGTTGAATATGTTTCATAATGTTCATAATGTTGCTGTTCAACTTACTGATGAATGACGTACCCATTTTGATCTCAGTCATTGGAAAGTTTGATCTGCAGTTATGTATATGTGGCTATTTTAAATAACATTGCTATCATAATTACATTATTTGCAGAGAACGATTTCTCTTAGTTCTGATTCGTTGTGAGAATGAAATTCTGTCAACATTAAATATATATAATATAATAATATAATATATATATAGTGTACTAATATATATGGTTCATGCTTTTCAGTTATTTATTCAAAACGTCCCCTTTGCTACAAGCGTAAAATTTCATATAGCACGATTATCAAACACTAGTGGTTCTTAATGCATACAATACTGAAATATACTCATTGTTTGTCCTATGATATATTCCAAGTGAAGATATTATGGCCTTCCACATATTCCCACAATATGTCAACGGGGGTTGAAATTAGTATAAACCTACTGGATGATGCACAACACAGCGATTTTGTTTTTATTTTTAATGCATCAATGTTTCATTAATGTATATTTATCTAACCAAAAATTCATCGGAGTGGTTCCGTCCCTCATCTCAGAATTCATGGACCTACATGCATTTTTACATAACATGATATATCATAGAATTTTGATAACGATTACCAACTATAAGAGCAGGTATTGATCCTTTAAACGAAATAATAACGTGTCTTGTAGTCTTTTTTTTCCGCAAAGAAGTATTTATTCAACATTTACTTTTGGGAAAAGACTCAGGTTATTGTGGATCTCTCACTTCAGTAAAAATTTGAATCCATTTTTGAGTATCAAAAAGTAAATATGAAAGTTGTTACTAATATCAATTTCCTTGAGTTGCCATGATTAAGTGCCTATTTTGAACACACAACACATTTAAGATAAAAATTCTATCAAACATATTTATGAAAGTTAATAAAACTAATTCAATTAGTTGCGAAAAATAGTGTTGAGACTTATTGTGATTAATTTATCTTCCTATTATTGCCTTGAAAATGGCCACACCCTTTATCATAAACATACATCTTCTATTACTGTGTCCATTGTAAGCTGAAGTTTTCCATCATGCCCATCAGTTGTCCATCGAACTCAAAGGCTCCTTTCCTTCTCTTCGCTAATAATAACATTATATATTTCCATTGAAAGCATAAATGAACTGTATGAACGGTCAAACATGAACTTCACACGTCTTGACCGGGGAGCATTATTAATAGCTCTTGCATTTACATAACGGTAACATTTTTTTAAGATTGTGTATGCTATAGAAATGCTATCGATTGCTTCACTTACCCTGCTTTTTATCTTCTCTTAAGGGTTTATGTGCACCGGTTCCCTCTTCACTCGAACTTTGATTTGAAAAAATCATACAAAAACCTTTTATCTTTGTTCAAGGGGTACGTCGTCTGGTGTTTATAACAAATAATGCCATATATTATTTTAAATAACGTTAGGAATATTGTATTATTTTGATCTTAAAATGATGCTAATACTTCCGCCCTCATGAGACTATTCTCTATCTAAATCAGTTGACTTGCTACATTTACAGTTTACCCGAGAGACAAGGTGCTTTGACTTTGTTTTCCTGTCAGATTAAAATACGACAGATTGAATTCAGAATGCAAGTATTATTCATATGAAAGAGTGCAAATTATAATAATTCATGCTGATATAGATATATTACAACATCAAAACATATGGTGCTCTAGGCACATATTCCTTCGTACGATATACTGCTGAATGCATATATGTGGGCATTTTATTCAGAACATACTCTGAAAACGGTGGTTTAGATGATATACGTTACTATTTCATAGTATGTGCTTTTGTCTGATCATGCGTATTGGCACGACACGCGTTACAGTGCTCTTAGTTACTTCTCATACTATGTTCGTATCTGTTCCTTACATGTTTCACTTCATTTTTCACAAAACGCGTGTTTCCATATTAAATGCATACTATTCATAATGATGTATTCATACTATGAAAGTCCATAGTATGAAATCGTACGTATGTAGGGTCTGCCGACAGAGCGATACATGTTCATAGCATGTTTCAAATAATGCTTCATACTCTGTTCCATTACTATGATTCATACTACGTGTTCACAGTGTGTCTGGTATGATTACGTATATGATTCATGGTATGTTCTCATAGTAGGATTTTCGCTGTATATTTAAGTGTATGCTTCATACGAATTTCATACGTGTTTTAAGTCATTAAGTATGAACATATGTATGCCAGGGGTATGGCCCACAAGCGTGTACATGTCCATAGTATGTTTCATACTATGTTACATAAGTCGTTTCATACTATTTCATTCGAATTTCAGAGTATGATTCCATAACCAAATTTTTCTGTGACGGGTTGATTCCCGCTCGTTCAAAAGATGCGCTCTAGCCATTTCATCCGTTTTTTTATCATATGACCCACAAAATTTGCTATCGTAGACAGAACTTTCAAATCGTGGCAAATGATGTCAATACATCTTGAATCTTCAGGAGATTTTGAAAGTATCTCGGCGCAAAAGTATCAACTTACTACGCCACCTACGTCTTCTCCATGATATTTATGAAGTTCATTCTAATTAAGTATGACCTATAGAATCCAATGCATAATTTCTCCTGCACCCCATGTTACCTTTCGAATTTTCCTTGAGCATTGAGATGTGAAATATACAGACCATTAGACGAATTAGAATTTTGATGTCACTCAAAATTATGTTAATAGAATTTCAGACATACAGAGATGCACTCAAAATGATGGCTAAAAAATTTCAATAATATAAAGGCAGTATGAAATATTCCGAACTTCAACCAAAAACGCACAAATAACAACAACAGTAGTAATCGTTAATTTTTCATCTGATAATTCGCACAACCCGCTTAACTCGTCGTTTTGAAAATTCCCGCCAAAACTATGCCATCTATCACATATATCAAATTCGATAATTCGTCAGATCGAAATTTTAATTCGTTACAATCCAAATCACCATCACCCGAAATGCTATTTTATCGCTATTTCGTCAGTATAAAAATCTCCAAGAACTGTGGAAATACTTAATTAACGTTCATTGGTGGCTATTATCATCCCACTATACCGCGTAGCGGATTTGGTGACGTGAAAATCAACTTGACGGCAGTGAAACTAAAGAGACATAAGATATCTAGAGATGCTAGATACTATCTATGGTCTAAATCCCATTCTATCAGTCAATCCTTCACACAAATTGAGTGAATTTGAATAATAGATTTGAATTTACCGATCATCTAGCTTGAGAAAATCATTCAATGATAATTCATTGACGAAAAATGGTAGAAAAGCCTGACTTGAGTAACTGTCCGCCGAATATCAAACTCCTAAAAGAAGAACGCTATTCTAAGTAGAAACAACGAAAAACAGAAGATTTCGAAAGGACGGTGTAGTCAATACATTAAAAAGACTTCAAAAACTTGCTTCATTGAAGGTCTCCACCGAACGGGGTCGACTTCGAAGACTTCAATCAAAGTTGATAGACAATTAAGACGATGGTGTAAAAATCCATTTCTCGCCAGCAACCAAAGTTGCTCAAGCTTTGTCTGAGAAGGATAGAGTTTAAGTTGCTACCTAGATCACGGTTCGGTGGCGTTACTAATGTATTATCCACAAAAGAGAGCTGCAAGAAAAAGAAAAAAAACAAAAAAAAAAAAACCACCCTGCTAACTGATAAATGCGACGTCAAAAGTTAATTTTGCAACCTCAAAAGGCCACGGAAGGAAAGCGAAATGGAGCAAATCCTGTTTTCGATGAATCGTGTTTCGAGCTGCAACTATCCAAAACCAATGAAACGTCAACGCCCGGAATATAACAAATTCACCCAAATTACGCTTAAAACTGTAAAACATCCCCAAAACTGATGGTGCGTTTTTCCGACTGCAGCCAGATCGCTTATTTTTTTGCCTCGAGCAACACGAATCCTCGACGTTACGTGATCGTAAATGATATCTGCTTTCCCATATGACATGCTGAATTGTAATAGTTTATGCATTGACTCTGCACCTTGCCACAAGCAGATCTGTTACATCCGTGCTCTCCACAATTATGTAATGGTATACCATGGCCGGGTAACCGCCGGACCTCAATCCAATTGAAATTTGTGGAGCAATTAAAGATTTTTTGGTCTAGGATCACCAAACTCCTGCCCCACTAAGAATCCATCGTCGTCATTGGGTTTCTCATTTCATCACGCCGAGAATTTTGTAAAATTCTCCTCCACCCTCAATGAAAAATCGACTGACCCAATAATAAGAACAAGGTGATACTGCCAAATACCGATTCACCATAATGCTCTTGCAATATTTTGCATTTTTTGTAGTTATCGTGTTCATGAATAGAATTACGGTAGTTTCGGTATAATTCGATTTAAAGAAAGTTTTTATAATGTAAATAAACTAAAAATGCTGCTTTCGATAAATTACAGAGGGCTTGCGGTCTTAATATTTCCGGCCGACTGTAAGTGAAGTCGATGGGGAAACGCGCTTAAATCGAAACGTGATTGTCTGATCTACATTACAGGCTATTTCAACGCCAGCAAGTTGTGACGTGTGATGCGTGAGACTAAGAAAAATGATGAGAATTGTGCTTAGAGCCAACAATAGAATTCGAACGCTTACCACCACCCACTATGAAGACTGCTACCAGACCAAATCTCAAAGGAGAAACCATATCAAATATATATGACACGACAAAATTGACCGAAGAGTAAGGTGTGAAGATCAATATGTTCATTAAGAGCAATCAGTGATTACTGGTTAAAAACAAGAAAATCCTCCAAGCAGTTGATACAATGATTTTGATATAGCCGTAAAAGTATGAGGCTACGAACCATCCCTGACTAGACAGTGCCCCCCCCCCTTGTTTATTTGGTTCAGGCAAGTACGATCCCAAGGAGTAAAAGTTACCCAAGGAGGTAGTCTTTCTGTGAGTTGAGTTAAGTGGTAAATTTTATAGTTCCAGTTTACTTATTAGTATTCTATAGATTATTAGTGAGTACCTATCAGCGACCACAGCTCCTTCAAAAGCTAAAGTATTTGTTAGTCTCATGCAGAATGAAGAACATGACTTTAGTGAAACATGGCTCCAACGATTCAAGCTCCCATGCAATAACCAATCGCATGATCACGGAAGGTCAATCTGCACCGCAAGATGCAATAACAAAATGAAGGAGTACTGCTGAGTTGCTCCTCGAGTACAAAACCATAACGGTACATGCGATGAAACGGGTTATTTAGGGCAACTTTTTGCCTAAACAAAACTCCACCGAGAAGTGATCTTGCATCGGTGTAAAGCCGCCAAACAGAGATAACCCCTCATGGTCACGGCAAACATGGATGAAGATGACAAACGACCTTTGCCTTTTTTTTTTATTGGTAGATTTGAAAGCCACGCTCTTTTCAATGGTGTTAAAAATTACCTGTTTATCACAAACTATAAAAAGTCTTGAGGACGATTTAACTTGTTCTTGAAACGTTAGAAAACTGATAAGAAATGACAAAAGAAAAAGAAAAATGGTGCTGTTTATAGACAACGGTCCCTCACATCCAGTGATCGAGAATCTGAGGTCTGTGAACGCATTTTTTTCCTGGCAACACCAACATCCACACACTACCTATGGACGAGTTAATACGATGCTTAAAGCTTTCTACAAAAATTCCTGCTGACCACAATGGTTTGTGACTGGATGCTGGTATGATTTTAAAACATGATCTCTTATTGGCATCTCTTTAGCCGCACAGTCTGGGATTTCAGTTCACCTGTGGGTATTCCCAGAATTTTTAACCCGACATTGTGAATTCATTACATCCAACAGATACAACAAGTGGCGAAAACGCCGAAAATCTCGGCCCATTTCAGGAATATTTTTGAACGAATGCAAGAATTCTTACACCAGCCACAAGAATTACTGCTGATAAACGTTTCTGTCGGCGCGGGGGGGATAGCTAACTCACCTGTGTTTCCAGTGAACGAAATATGGATATAGTCGACAGTGATACAGAAAGTGGCAAGCGCCGAAAGTTGTGAAGATCAGGTGTACGAAGAAGATGGGCAAGACGACCAGGTGTTCCGACTAAAACCAATAAAATCATCCGAGGCTATCGCTGCCATCGACAACATTGCGAAATTTCTTTTTACTTTCTTTTGAACGAATACTTATTTTCTGACTTAAAAGCATTTCTATACAATTGGAACCAATGAGGCCCAGAGAATAATTGATTTAATTATTGTTTATGTAAATTCTTAGTGTGCCTATCAGATTTATAGTTGTGACAAATTGTCGTTAATCCTTTTCTATTCTGAAATATATAGAATTGGATCCCGACCTTGGCTATTCTAAAATAGTTTTTTATAATCATTCCAATAATGCAGACAGGATATTTACGACTTAATGGCCAATATGCTCATATGAAAAAAAGAACTACTACATAATCCTTAGATTTATTGCTGACTAAATGTCATGCACATTATTCATTTCCTACACCCTGTAAGTCTAACTACATTTCGTAAGTCAGTAATAGCGGGTTGTAGCCTTATACATAAATATAGTGACATCAAAAATGCAAATCGAATGCTGTAAAGATAATTTCGTTAACAGGTAGTAGACTTGGTTTGAGGAAAAATGTGACAATGCCTTTAGGATCAAATAGAAAATAAAAATTACCAATTGTACATAGGCCTACAAGTACATTCTTGCAATTAATCATTTACTAAGTCAGATCCTAGATAGAATATGTCAGGGAGCTTAGTTATATTCATATAAGGGGCATTTAATTGAAAACACCGGATTAATCTCGTCACAATGCGATAATTGCGTCACTAATTGCTCAACTTACCCCTGCGGGTGACAAATTATCCGATTTCTACTGTATTTGTGTAGCAAGTTGTTCAAAGTATTTTTCTTTTCTTGGAGATGCTGTCATGAACCATTTGAATACTTCAGTGAGTACTACGAGTAAATGACTTTTTCGCAGTTTTAAGATGCCTGTATATCTATTCATTTTTTGCTAATTTTAATTTTTTCCATCGGAGTTGATGCAACATTGTCATTTCATTTATATCCAGATGAATAATGCCCAAAATCAACTGTGTTCATTAATGAAAAAACCTAAGAAATTCAATAGAATGACGTGAAATCGCGTGCCTCATTCTAGCTCGTTGAATTAAAGGTCAGTTGCGAACGATATTTCTACTTTATTATCAATCGTTCCTGAGTTTGTGATTTACGTTGCTTATGTATTCATTGAAGGATCGGCGGCAAGTCTGCACTGTAGATACTTAAAAGAAAAATAGGAGCAGCTAGTACAGATAAATAGGAATGCAAAACATTGCCAATGCCTTATAATTTAAAAACGATTTTTACCGCATTCTTTCCAAAACAAAGTAGATTGCGCTATCAAATGATGTCATGTATGTGATTTGTTCGTTAGAATTTTCTTCATTAAATGCGTGGGTGATGTGGATTTTGAGTTCACCATAGATAATCAAATGCAATTGACAAAGCGCCCTGTACTATTGAACGATGTCTCATCGGAGGGCACTCGATGCACATACTGCTATGTCAAGAGCTATAATTCTGATCATTACAAATGATAAGGTGCTAATCATTTATTGCATTAAAAATCGAATGAGGATTTTAGACAACTATTCTGAAAACAAGAAAATCTTAAGGAAATGTCAAGGATTATTAATTGACTTGCACCACCATATTCAGGGTTCCTAGGCGTTGGGAAATGGAATATTGCCCGGCGCCTGCAAAAGTCAAGAAAGTTTTGTAGGGAGAAAAATGTGACTAAAATATCTGGGAATTATTGTATGTTATCAAATGTCAGGGAAAATATGAAGTTTATACTACGTTCAGGGTGTCAACTCGATCCTATATTCCTATATTTGTCCTATATTTTTTCATTTATCCTATATATCCTATATTTATCCTATATTTCGTTGAAAGGTCCTATATTATCCTATATTTCTAAATTGAAAACCAATCATAATGGAGTTAAGCCATTTTTTCACGATTTATGTAAGTATTAATGAATGAATTGAGCCTTGATGTATAATTACTCACATACTCGTACTTGATATTATAAAAATTATTCTAATCGATGTTTGTATGCAAATATTGAAGATGTCATAACATCGTAAGCTGTAAATATGTCTTTGCTAAGGGACTATCCGAGTATGGCGGCGATGTTGAGCAGCTAACCGTGGACTTGTTCAGCTTGTTCAAATACTCTGCAGCAAGAAGAGAAGATTTCAAAGAAATCCAACTCGATTTGGAACTCGAAATTCAGATGTTCCATCAACATACTAACACACGCTGGTTGTCAATCGGTCCAAGTATTCGACGGATCCTCGATCAATGGACTGGAATATGTCAATTCATTGATTCATTGCAGAAAGATTCGAAAAGCACTCCGAAGAGTATTGCCTTTAGAAGAACAGCCACGGCCCTTGGACCACTGAAGCAGGCAACACATGTTCAGTTGCACTTTTTGGATTGTACTGTGAAGATCTTCGAAGAATTTTTGAGATCTTTTCAGTCAAAAGAGCCAATGGTTCATCGATTATATGATGATATGTGCGCAATTCTGAAAACTTTGTTACTTCGATTCATCAAACCTGAAAAGCTGAATGGAAAAGATGGAGTTGATTTAGCTTCTGTCGATCTTTCTAGGTCTCACCAACTTTCTGATGATGATATTTCAATCGGAGAACCCGCCAGAAGAGCTCTAGTAAAGCTAACAATGGACCAGCAAGCCAAGTCATTGCTCGGTATGCGGGATTGTTTTTGTGCAATAGCATCATATCCGAAAACCAGGCTTCCCCTCGACAACAGAATTTTAATGTTGAAGATATCGCTCACGTGGCTCGAAAATTTCACTTGTTTGACTCAAACATCGTGACAGTCAAGGATGAATGGAAAGTATTATACTTGGGTGATGACATGAAATTATTCTTATCCATTAATCGCGTGGACCATTTCTGGCGAGAAATTTTTATGTTAAAGCGGTCCGATAGTCAGCCCAAATATCCTTGTCTGACTGATGTAGTCAAAACTGCCTTGGTTATTCCACATGGAAATGCAGATGTGGAAAGGGGATTGTCTGTAAATAATTCATTTGTAACCGCAGGGCGATCTCTGCTCAGTGAGACAGTCATAAACGGTGTCAGAGCAACGAAAGACGTAGTACAGTTTTGTGACCCTGAATTGAATCGACCAGAAAAATTGCCCTTGACAAAGAAAATAATCACCGCCGCAAGAGGAGCTCATTCGGAATACGTCATGAGGCTGGAAGCTGATCGCAAGAGGGAAGAAGAAGAGAAGCAAAGAAAACAATAACAGAAAGCTGAGATAGAGGTAATTGAGAAAGAGTGGCAACAATTGAAAGAAAAACAATCAAGCCTCCAGGAAAAAGAAGAAAAGCTTCTTTTAAAGAAAAGAAAACGAATGACGCGCTTGCAGCGGCACATGAACTTTTGAGTGATGGAAACAATAAATTGAGAGATGCATTGAAGAATGGAAATCCACAGTATGCTGCAACTGCACACTTGATGATAGACACTGGAACTCAAAAAACAAGAGAATTGACTACTACTCTCGAGGAAGTGAGACATAAGCAGAGAAGCTTAACTAACAAAAAGCGCAAACTCTTCGATAAGAATCTCAGTCTGCTGGAATCGGTCAAAAACTTCAAACCCGTAATGCTGAATAATGGATTTGATTGTTTGAAACACAGATTAGTGAAATAACATTTTCTTTGATAGAGTGTATTTTATAGTGACTTTCTATGACTATTTTTCTCAATTTTGTTATTGGTTTAACTACCTGGGGATGTCCTACATTTTGAAAACCTCAATTTTGCATGTAATCGTTTTTATAATAATTTTTTAGCTGAGGAGAGTATCCTGTGGTCACCATATTTGTTATATACTCGTAGTTATGTGGTCACACCATTCGAAATTTTTATTCAAGATTTGTTAGTTGTGACATTTTGTAAAGATTTTTTTATCGTTCCATTGTTGAAATTGTTTTTACATTTATTTGTTAACTAATTGTATGAAAAATATGTTTGTGGAGGAACGGGATGGCTGTGAGGGGTATGGTGGAGGCCATCAAAAAAAAAATAATAAAACATTTGTGTGCAATGATGTGTGTTATTTTCTTGAGATGGTAACCGATTTAGTCTTGACAACTTGATGAAATACTCTACAATTTATGATCATTGACTTATTAAATCGAATTTGAGGTGAAATACGTAGGATATTTTACATTATGCGAAATCAAAAACAAGAAAAATTGGCTATTTTAGAATATTGTGTACTGAAATTTGATCCTATATTTATCCTATATTTTTTGTTTCTCCGATCCTATATTCCTATATTTTCTGGATTATTTCGAGTTGACACCCTGTACGTTGCTACTGGATTTCTTGATCACTGATGAAAATTGTCTATAGATGCTGGTTGATTTTTTATGAAACTTCACTATACTCATTTCTATCAAATGTGTGTATATTTTTGCTTGTGGATTATGATATCTCTAATTCCAGGTACTAAATGTATGATTGAAGCTCTGATTGACATCGTCGTTCGTTGCTGGGATGATAATCGCAATCAAGTTGTGTCAATGCTTAAATTCAGAATTCCCTGATTCAGGAAGTGCAGAAACGCCTGCCTTTAAACCACTTGAAACAGGGAATGGCTGATCTATCATTCAATCGACTCTTGCAGTTATGAATGGATGAATCCAATGTCAACCTCCTACTTTTTAGGAAGTCAAACGAAGAAAAAGAAAATAATGACCAGCCAGGATTGTCTGATATTGGATCGTGTGGTATTCACATGCTGTATGATGCATGCGTTCAAAATGGTATCAATGCAACAGATTAGCATATAGATTCTCTCTTACGCAGCTTACACTGTACACTTTTCAAATTGCAAGAACAATTTTGTGGCACTCTGAGTTGAAAATGTGAGTTTTAATTTCGAATTTTGAATGAAATAATGACACGGTTGTATGAGAAGATAATCATACCATCAGTGGTCGATAAAACGAAATCATCGAATCAATTGAACAAAGCTGCTGCATATAAGGAAGAGACTTAGTTGACGTTCAAGCATGTCAAGTTTATTATCGTGGCCTAACAAGCCATGAAAATAGCGGTTCTTGTGATCAATAGCTCATCAAATTCAAAAGCAACTCCAAGACCGTGCTTGACACTATACAAAATCTAGACAAAAGAAGCACGTTGCACAATTCACTGTTCAAGTGCTCAAGCACACTTCAAGTGTTGATCCAGCAGCAAGTGGTCAAAGCCAGCGAAGTCAGCTTATCTTTTTTGACTATCTCTTTTTTCGAATGACTGAATCGACACGCATTATTCCAAGTGAAGAAGATACCATTATTGCTTCCTTCAAAGATTTTTTTGATTGAAGAGAAAACCGAAAAAGACGATTTATTGAAATTTGATTCCAAGAAAGTGAGACTGGATGATTTCTATAGTCATCACTTGAATGAGTGACACGCAAAAATCCTCTATTGATTTGGAAATGATATTGTTTATTTCACATAGTCAAGGAAACACAAAAAGTGATTTTAGGAGGGATTCAATGCAGCAAACAAGCATGTCAGCCATATTATAAAAGAAAGGTGTACACTGGTATGAAAGCTGCTAACTGTACCATTGACGAAATATCTATTACAAAGCATATGCTTCAACATAGGTCTGAGCTGCACGTTCCAGAGACCACATTTACTTGAAAAAAGGAAAACGCAAAGAGATCGAAAATGGAAAGCCTTATCTAATCAAATTGATTTCAAAACAAGGTGCATAAACCTATCGTAAAGCAATATTAGAATTATTCGAAAATGCCGCCGCGCCAGCTTTTTCTGCTAAGAATAAAATGACAACTCTACCGGTGAAATCAAATGCCTTGCGGAAATGGTGAATTTCCAGCAATGACAATCTTCAGAAATTTGATGATGCATTCCTTCCTGGGTCCAGTCTTCGGATGATGAGAGGGATGTGAGAATCAATTATACGCGCATAAAAGTGCAAGTTCCAGATTTGTCATTAATTACCCCAAAATTCAAACTTCAAGTAACCTATCAATTCAGTAAATGCTTTTGGGGGTAAGTATTACAGAGAGCAAGCTTGTTGAAATACAATCTCCGATTTTTAATTTCATCATTATTAATGTGGTGAAGTAGAAACGATAAATTCCCATCATTTTGTTTGATCCAAAAGTCGTTTCTGTACAGTCAAGTAAAGCTTGATCACAGAATTAGTCAGGTCGTCTCTTCTTCCGTTTGACAGAAGGGAAACATTGGAACATGTAACGTAAATGAAATGACACAATGTGCTGACTAAATACCATAGCAATTGAACAATGAGCAGCCAGTTCAACATTAAACACGCCAAATTGTGCGAAGTTTCAGTGACTGTTATCAACCGGATCACACAGCAAAGAGACACAGACTATGTCAAGTTCTACAGAGAAGTTTGTGAACGTTTTTTCATGCGCCTAACTTTTTTAAAATGATCGGCGGACCCAACATTATTGAGAAAACTTTTGCGCAATGATCTGAATTCTTCGAATCTGAAGGAGTCGTGGCGATCGGAACATTTTGAAGGAATTCAGAGCAATCCGCAAGCGACGCACGATTATTTTTCCTATCCCTGTAAGGTATTAAAAATTTCTTTTTGACCACTTATTAAGTTCCCGCTGGAAAATTCGCCCGGATTTTGACACGGAAATATTGAAATCGGGCCCGTTTTGATAGTCAAAACCGGACCAAAGATGCTAACCGGGTAATATAGCCGGATTGTAACCCGGTCTTCCCCGGAAAATGAAACCGGGTTAACTCGACCGAAATTTCACCGGTATTATGAGGTAAATCGGGTTAATTTTTGACCCGGTAAAACCCGGTTTTTCCCGGAATCTAGTCCTGATGAAAAGTGGGTGATTTGATCGGTTTTAATCAGAAATCCGGTCAAATTCCTGCATGTGCCATCTGTTTGAATCATTTTGCACTTCTAGCAAAGTGATACGATTAAACAATCTAATTCTGTGAGCTTCATATTTCTTCGCTGATTCGAGTTGTGTGATGTAATTTTGATTGTTTGGCTGTTTGTAGAAATAACATCCTCAAAAATCTTTTCTTGTAAACGGTCATAATGTATTTGTCTATCTCAATGAGTAGCTGCTTTGTGATATGTCCCTACAACATGAAACTAGTTTCTCATTGATAATTTGCATGGTTTTCTTCTAACTCCTCCTGGCGCCATTAATGTAAGACATTTTGTATGGAAGTTAGCCATTGGATCAGTGCTGATTGATGTTCTGAACGGACGGTGAAATTTAATGGATGTCATTTTATCCACAAAAGTACATGCTTAACAAAATGTCACCCACTATTTGCTTCACTTCCCTCGTGGTGTTGCAATTTATTCCAGGACTGACTGCTACCTTCTCATTCACCACAGTCATCCGTCAGTTCCAAATCAGGAGAAAAGTCATTTGGCTGTTCCTGGATTTTTATATTAATATACTTTGTCTTTTCAAATTTGTACATATTGAGTATGAATAACGCACTCTTAAATGAAACCTTGTACGCGTACATATTCATAGAATGAAAAATATCCATTTCTAATAGGCTTACCTACTGATTAGCGCCAGTCATGCCACGCTCTGAAGCACCCTTCCACGTCCTTAACTTCTAGATTACCACTTCGATTCACCTGAAATTAGCGGCACCTGTTTCGTGTGTGAACTTTACTCATCTTCAGTACAGATATAGTAATTCAAACCTTCATCAAATTTTGACAGATTTTTGAAAAAATTTTTAATTTTGGCTCTGAAATCCGCTAAATCCCCTTAGAGATTGCTATCATGAGCTTTTCAGGAGAAAATGTAAAAAATCTAGGAATTCTTGTCTGTCTTGTCCCTTAATTATATAGAGAAATAAAATGTTTCATTTAAAGCCTCTTCTATCATTGAATAAATTTCTTATCGAATGGAAAACTTAGAAACTTGCTAATACTAGGCTATATATAAATAACACACCTCAGGGATCCCTCAGATAGAAAGAGGATGATAATGGGGCCCCCTCAGATGGGAGGAGGATTAGAAAGGGCTCCCTCAGATAAAAAGTCGTAGATGAGGGTTTCAAAAACATAGAAATTCTACTAGTTACACTTCCCAAAAGGATGGAGGTGCTCTTTAAAAAATATAAAAATTCTACTAGTTGCACTTCTTAAAAGGCTGTAGGTTTCGCGTGTGGCGCTTTAAAAGCATGAAAATTCTATCAACTGCACTACAAACATGCTGGGGTTTCGCCTGCGGTGCTTTGTTAAACATTATGCTAGTTACAGTCTGCTTTAAAAACATAAAACATCTACCATTTATACTCCCAAAAGGCTGGAGGTTTGTCTGCGATACTTCGCCTCAAAATGGTTGAGGTCTAATTAATTATAATCTGTGGCCTTAGTACATTGATTGCATTAATATAATCAATGTTTTTTACTCGCAGCATAGGGCCTATAGTGTGGAGGTGCATAAAGATCCATAACTATTTAAAATGATTACTTGTAATCATATCAAAACTGAAATGGGCCCCAGAAAAAGTGACGTATGGGCCCCCTAGAAGAGATCTTCCGGATTTTTGTGACACCACGTTCTCGTCCCTGTTAAATGCATACTTACTACAAATAATTTCTATATGGTTCGAAATTTGCGCTCGGTGAGTGGTCACCCTGCAATTACATTTTAACTAAGTGATTAGTAATTGTAATCGCTTACCTTTCATGATTAATTGGCACAAGTCTGCATGCCACCGTACTGAGGATTAATGTATCAAAGACTATAGCTGGCATCAGCTCAGCCTTCTTCCGCAGTCCTCCATTTGCTGCGCTTTTATATCCATCCATAATTACGTACATGAATTGTACGAGTATATGTCACCTGGTAGTAACCCCAAACTGATGGTGTCACTATTGTTGTCTACGATTATTCTAAGGCATTTGACGCGATGAAATTCGACATGATTGTTACCAAATTAATTGATTTGGGATATCCGTCTACTTTTATTCGCTGGATTTTTTACTATTTCCTTGGAAGAAAGCAACATGTGAAATAGGTGATGCACGCCGCATGATACAGTATAGATATAACTTTTGACGTCCCTCAATGGTCCATTTTGCGAGCATTTTTTCTCTACAGTTTTGCTGCAAGCACTTTTATATCCACTTCAATCATATCACGATTGTCATATAGTGAGATGCGCAGATTACACCACTATTTCTTTCCCTATCGCAGTGATAAGTTTCACATCCTGCGTGTTCATGAACAGCTCTTAGAATAGTCAACAACGGTAGACTTGAGAATAAATACTAGCAAATGCAAAAGTCTTACTATACATACAAGTTCACGTGTCAACTCAATTCCAAATAGTTGATATCTAGGTGTGCTCGGTGTTCATTTCAAATCCAAAAATACATGGTCTGCATATGCAGACAATGTGATGGAGACTGCTTACGTCCTGCAATTTCTGCGTCCTTTTACCATCAGACGAAAACTTTAAAATCGTGCATTTCTGCTTGATCCGTTCCATAACAGAGCATTGAAATTCAATTTATTGATTGATCTGTGTCATACTCGAACAATTGGAACATCCTAAAAAAGGTCTCACATGCTGTCATGTGGTGATGGTTGTGTATACATACTGTTTTCAACTCTCTTCACAAAAGGTATTCTCCGTACATCGACAATGTAAAGAAGAATTTCATTCTGATAAAAAAAATACGCCTTTTAGTATGCTCTCAACCGTGTGATATTCTCTGTTTTTTCTCTGTCATACTGCAAAAGGGCCTTCATTAAAATTCATTTTTCAAGGTGGGAAATTGAAGTAATGATGTTGTTGTATTATAATATATATATATATATTTTTTGCGCCAATATATTTCAACGACTAAGCGTCGCTATCATCAGGGCACAAAATATAATAAGAAGCTATTCAACAACATGAGCTCAAAATTTGAAAATGTGAAGATGCAGAAATAAATATTTGTAGCACTGGGCTGTGTCTTTGGGAAATCATAGTTATGCGATTATACGGCAATAGCATGTGAGTGTTTCTAAATTTAAAAAATAGAAAGATATAGGATCGGATTTACCGACGATCACGGTCATGAAACAGATAGAACCGGGTTACATGGCACCGATTGCAAAAACACTGATCTGACTTAATAATTCATTGCAGAATTATAAACAGTATCATGAGACTTATAAAAAGTATAAAATATTTATAAATTCTTTAAATCACGACATAATCAAAAGAGTATAAAAGGTGAAGTAAATGAAGGGTTCTAGTCAATCAGGAAGCATCTATATTCCTCACATTCTTGCTTATTATTGATGGCAGAATTATGGCGCTGAATCATTGTTGCATCTTTAAGTCGCAGGCTAGCTTCGTCTGTTGGACTGGCAATTATTGTGATGTTGAATTCTGCCATCAATAATAAGCAAGAATGTGAGGAATATAGATGCTTCTTGATTGACTAGAACCCTTCATTTACTTCACCTTTTATACTCTTTTGATTATGTCGTGATTTAAAGAATTTATAAATATTTTATACTTTTTATAAGTCTCATGATACTGTTTATAATTCTGTAATTAATTATTAAGTCAGATCAATGCTTTTTGCAATCGGCACCATGTAACCCGGTTCTATCTGTTTCATGACCGTGATCGGCGGTAAATCCGATCCTATATCTTTCTATTTTTTAAATTTAGAAACACTCACATGCTATTGTCGTATAATCGCATAACTATGATTTCCCAAAGACACAGCCCAGTGCTACAAATATCTATTTTTGCATCTTCACCTTTTCAAATTTTGAGCTCATGTTGTTGAATAGTTTCTTTTTATATTATGTGCCCTGATGATAACGACGCTTAGTCGTTGAAATATATTGGCGTAAAATATATATACAAGGTGTTTCAAAAGTAGGCTAACAGTAGAAATTGGCCTTGAAAAGCTATGTCTTAATGCTATAGATTAATAAGCTATGTCATAATAATCTTTTTCACGATGCCACAGATAGCTAATATGCCTTGTATTCGTAAGGGGCAAAAATTCAATACTCTTTGACATCGCGTAAATCATATTAAAATATCTCATGATCTCCAGTGTTTTCATGCCTACATATTTCACTACAACCCAATTTGAATCTATGCCGATCATGAGAAGTCGAATAACTATCCAACATCTATCAAAAAAAAATTATTAGGAAACCATGTAAACAAGATAGTAGTTGTTTCAGTGTTACTGCGGAGAAGGAAGAACAGCTGACATTCGAATGTCGTCCGCGCCCCTCAGCCTGGTGCACGAAGACGCTGTCGTCAACACAAGACAGGGAGGCGAAGAAGGAAGAACAGCTGACATCCAAATGTCCTTCACCTTTGTTAATTCCAGCCTCCTCTTAGACCATCGTCAGAAGCTTCTGACGATGGCCTAGAGGAGGCTGAAATTAATAAAGGTATTAACATTAAAACAACTACCATTTTGTTTGCTTGGTTTCCTAACAAAAAAATGAACAAATGAATAACCAAGGCCTATTCAACATATCAAAAAATTAATCAACTTAAAGTTGCAAAAATTCACGAACGCAAATGCTCAAAATGTCCACCATGGACATCGGCACATTCTTGTAGTCTTTCGGCCACACTGTGGCACACAGTTCTGCATAAGTTCCTGTCATCACTGATCTCTTGACAGGCATCTGTGATGTAGGAGCGGAGTTGAGAAAGTGTGTGAGGTTTTCGTCCGTACACTTTCTCCTTTACAACGCCCCAAAAGAAAAAGTCCATCGGAGTTAGATCGGGAGAGCGAGGAGGCCAAAGGATGCTACCACATCTCCCGATCCACTTTCCTGGAAAAGTGTCATTCAGATAGCTTCTGACACTCACTGCAAAATGCGCTGGTGCACCATCCTGCTGAAAGTACAGCTCATTGAAGTTGTTCAATGACTGCATCTCAGGAATCGCAAAGGATTGGAGCATTTGAAGGTACACCTCAGCCGTCACAGTTCTTTCAAAAAATACTGGCCCAATCACACCGTTGCTTGACATACCGGCCCAGACGGTTAAGCCAGGCTGGTTCAGCTCATTTGTTGATACCATGTGCGGATTTTCAGGGAACCAGTAGACACAGTTATGTCTATTTACGTGACCTGATAGTTTGAAACTGGCTTCGTCAGACCAAACTATCTTGTCAAGCAAATCTGGGTTCTCCCGAATTTCCGACAACATGAGCACAGCAAACTGCAAGCGTCGTTCAGCATCATCCGGTAGAAGGTGCTGCAACAGTCTGGGTCGGTATGGTTTCAACTCAACTTTCCTCATCAGTCTCCAAGTAGAGCTTAGAGAAATGTCCAACTCCAATGAGGCTCTTCTTGTTGACTTCTTCGGACTTTGAACAAATGTTTGGGCCACTAGCTCCTCGTTTGATGTTATTGAAACTGATCGAGGGCGTCCTGACTTCGGTGCATTCTCTACCGAACCGGTCTTTTCAAATTTATCTCGAATGCGATAAATAGCAAATCTTGATGGAGGATTGCTGTGAAAGGCATCTCTCCATTCTATTCGCACTTTTTCAGCATTCTTGTTTTTCCAAAAGAATTTCAAAATCCATTTTCTCTTATCATCTTTTAGATGACCTGACATGACAGAAGCAGCAAATTCAAAAAAGCTTCAAGCTTGTTTAATTCACTTCAAGTCAAACTAACAGTGTTTGATTCAACTCAAATTAATTGAACATATCCATGTACGTAATGTCAGATTGGTGCTATATCTTGTCCATGATAGATTTCAAAATTCCTTTGCCAATGGAATGCTACTGCATAGACTTCTAAATGATAGTAGCAATTACTTCGAAGTCTATGGCTCATGTTGGACTGATCATGGATATCCATCGACTGATTCAGGTGTAAATCGCCAATAGAACGGTCAACATAGATTTCCTAGGGCAAAATCAACTGTTAGCCTACTTTTGAAACACCTTGTATATATTATAATATAACGACATCATTACTTCAATTTCCCACCTTGAAAAAAAAATCTCTGTCTTATGTTTTAATTATTGCTGGATGTTCATCAAAGAAATAGTAATGAAATTTCTCCATGTACTTCCCGTTTTTCTTTACAGATTCCATGTGGATCCACTGCTGCTTCAGCAGCCAAAACTCTTTGCTCGGCGTCCTTCTGCTGAATTGCATTCCAATGGTGTTTGTGATGTCTTGTGTCAAAACGCTTCCGTCCGATCTCTTGATTATTATCCGAAATCTTCAAGATCGCTTCGTAATCCTGATGCGCCACTGCGGTTTACTTTGCAGGATGTTTACAAACTTCTATCTCAGCCTGAGCCAACGGTGGTGAATCGGGCAAGTTTCCAGGTATGTTTCCCTCCCCATTAATTTCAGTTAATGCTATCCGACTTGTTTTTAGTCCGCATATTTTTCAACTATTATTGTATAAGTACCTTACAAAAATCGCAAGATTGATCAAAATGAGTACGAGATCTGTAATACGGATGTTGTTGAAGCACTTTTTGCTCCTTCGCCCATCTCTTATTATTGAATGTAGACCTTCAACTGAGAGCAGGGTAGCCTCTTCAGGCAAATTCTCGCATGTAAATGTAGTCATTTGTTTGATTCTTCTAATGTAGTCCATTGACCTACCGAAACTTCTTCATCTAAAATAGGAATGATGATACTCTTGATGCCACAAACAAATATTTTTAATTCAGCAGCTCAGCCACCAGCACCAGCTTCTACAAGGAACGGGGCCGAAAATCAGAATCACCGAGTGATTTGCACCCTGTGTATGCTGCGAATCTGCGTGTTTGCCGAGTTCTATGCGGTTCCTGTTCTTGTCCCACAGGATCAAAGAAAACACAATGTAAATCCAATGGGAAAGAACATGTTTAAATATAATTTCACATTTAAATTTTCTCAGATGTCAAGTGATAGAAACAAATTATTGTTCATGTTTTGCAAAGAAGAAGTTGAAATGCTTGAAACGTAGTCACCACTGACCGACCGTGTCTACAATGTAACAACCGAATCATAGAATAGATTGAAGGAGAGATTATGTACGTGGTTAACTAAACTGAAGGAAAAATGCTCATAAGTGAACACGGGAAAGTAAGATCATGATACACTGTACTCACAGAATGTCCGCGCCCTTGAAAATCCTTGAGAATGACGATCAGTTTGACACCACAGCTGACACCCTGTATGTGATATACACTGTATAGTAAAATTGAGTACAACTCGTTAAAATGAAAATACACACACAAGAAAAAATCACCAACGTTCATGCACCTAACTTGTTCATTATGAATTGATGGTCAAATTCATCCAGCAACTTCCTGTAGGTCGGATTACCGCCAAATATTTTTTGGTTTTGTGGCATCCTCGAAGATCATGGCTTTCACTATCAACTCTTTGCATCTTACCTTTGCAACGATTTCAGCAACCGATTTCTTTGGATTCTCTGAATAGAGGAATGAGTTTAGAGGTGGTTGATAAACCCACTCACAGCTCCATCGATGAAGCGAACGATGATTTCAACAGAGAACCTGCATCCCCCTCGCACATTCTATAGATGAATTATGCTTTAAAGGACTGCACTAATCATCATGTCTGGCTGGTCGAATCTTCGTCTGACTTTACCATTTATTCAGCTTAATTGTTTAAGAAGAATTTTCTTTTGAATGCAATAGTCAGGGTGTCAGGGTGGAAAATGAAGTTACCCTGAAAAACCTGGAAATCCTGGAAGTTTTGAGACTAATTAAAACACTATAGGAATTCTCATGTTGTTGACGTGTTTCCATTTTTCGAGATTTTATTTTTCATACCTGAACATTAACCAGTAGATTCACCAGTAGGTGCAGTAAAAATAGAAGGAGGTAAGAGATAAGGTATGTGGGTCCCTTAGATTTAATGACATCTTGATGAAGTAACGCATGATCGCAGTATTAAGACAAAACATCTTCATGATTAGTTGCATAAGATCCCTCTGATCACAAGCCATTACAGTTGATATTATCTATAGGTTCCCTCTAGCTACTCATGGACACCCTCTAGCGACCCATGGTTCCCTCCCGGATGGGGGAGGGCCCTTTGGACGATATGCATTGCTAGACCGTGCATTAGTTGTGTTGCATACCCGCTACGTGATTTATGTTTTCTTTTGTGACGTTTTTTTGGCTCTTAAGTAGTTCCCCTCTCCCATACCGTACATACAGTGTAAACGATCGTCATAAAATTTCGTAGCATATTGCTTGACTATTTTCTCCGTATAAATCAAGTTTCAGAATAACAAAGGATTGGTTAGCCGATACCGTAGACATCATGAAAAAACTTGACCACGTACTTTCTAAAGACTGTGTTGCAAAAAGTTCATGACGATCGATTTATGTAAACATTTTAGGAGAATTATGTCTGGCTTTGGCTCACGCAAAATTACAGACCGATTAGAGCTTGCTTGTAGAAATTCTGCATACCGGTGCATGATAATGAGCATATTTTTAATCATGTTCAAGAAAGTTTATATTGGTATTCGTTTTCTTCTTTATTTCAATACTTAATTGACACCAATGGCGATTTATTTTATAAAATTACATGTACAATAGTATAGTGAAGGTATATGTATTCAAGAAGCAAGCCGTACATTGTGAAGTAGACAATTCCATTTGTTCTACTGTGTACGGGATATAATTGTCACTCGCGCCAAGAAATTTTGATTCACAAAATCCTTCTGTATATCATGACATTTTGAAATAAAAAAAGCTCAGAAAGTTGCAATTTCTGATTGATGCAATTGCTTAGGAAATGTTTTATAAAATCCATGTGGTTTCGCATGCGGAGATTTAAACAGCTTAAATTCTACCATCTGTGCTCCTAAAAGATCGGATGTTTCAATTGTACTAATTATACTCCCAGGAGGGTGGAGGTTTTGTCTGCGGTAATTTGCCTCAACAATGTTCAGCTCTAAATAATTACTATCTGTAGCCTTAGTGCATTAATAATCGATGTATATTTTCATAGCTACTTAAAATGGATTCTTGGATTACTTGTAACTTCATCAAAACTGAAAATGGGCCCCAGAAAAAGTAAAGTATGGGCCCCCTAGAAGAGATCTTCCAGAGATTTTGTGACATCGTGTTCTCATCCCTGTATTCATTTCATGGTATACAAACTCCTTAGGCATAGAACTTTGGGTAGATTTCCACGGAATTTGTCCTTTAAATTTGTGAATTTGAGTAAAAGTTTCTTGCAGAAAGCCTGGAAACTGTCGTTCAAATTTGACCGTGACGTTTGGTAAATCTCCCTTGAAACAACTGGAAATTTTCATTCAACTTAGCGCAGACACCCTGAATAGTCGTTTGAGACACAAGTCAGATCCATCTGGCGAAGTTGTCGCAGACAATTCCTCCCGCGGATGACCTTGGATCTTATGGTCAGATTGTGCTAGTGCCAGAAATCATTCACAATCTGAAGTAGACAATTAATGTCTGAAAGGTGAGTTTGAAGTCTTCAAATTTGATGGAATCGAGAAAATTCTGAACATTCGGACGATGTTCATAAACAAGCGCAAGCGATTAATCAAATGCCGTTTTTGCTGTTCAACAAATGCATTGAGGCTCTCTGCCCACTCAAGAAATTCTTGCAGCTCTATTGACGAAATCCCCGTTAGTTGATCATGCGTCTTTAAAGTAAACTGATGAACTTCAAAAATCTAAATTTGTGGGACCTTGTTTCAATGAATGGGGATCTGCATTATTTTGTGAACTCTTTGTATTGAGCTTTGCTTCATTCTTGCATCAAAAAATGCGTCAGTCATCACGTATGGACAGCAATAAAGAGGAAATTATTCTGAAAAGCTGGGGAAGCAGTTGTTTCGTATCTTTATGATATGCATTCAGTAATCAATCTGGTTGAAGGTTTCGAAAATTCTGAGAGCGAGTGAAATTTTTATCCCCCTTCTCCTCCTCCCGGACAAACATGTTCACGATAAACGGCAAAGAGGATATGAAATTCAAAATCAGTCTGAACTTCTCGCATTTTATAAAATTGCCTATTAATATTGCGCGTATTCCTAGAAAATCCGATGTCAATAATCTGATACATCTCCTCTCTTGGAGATCTAAAGATACTAAATGTTTATCGGATTAAAAAATTTGGACTTTCTTATCTTATGACTATTACTTTCTTCGATATCGGTCAATTCACACCAGTTACGGTTTTGAATCATTGCTGTGACTGCGCAGCTAGGTATTCGGCGTAAAGAGAGTTAACCTGACTGTCAATCATTGCCACATCATTCATTTTGAATTCAGCATTCATTCTTAGTCTCTGTATCTTATGCTCAACCTCATGGGTCATCAATTCTATTAAGCACTTTGAAGTGATGCCTTTTTTTCAGCTTTCATGGAACGACAATAAGCAATGAGGGGAAATCAAGGAAAGTTGCTTCATTGCTAAATTTAAATCTGATTTGCATTCTGCATAAATTTTTTCATTTCATTCAGTTGTAATATTGTATTACCTCCTGTATACATGAATAGATCTGATAAATACATCGAAACCGGTAGCAACAAGAATTTGACTTTATTTCATTTTATCTTTTATTTGTTATTTTTTTTCATCTATGTCTCCACATTCTATTTGTACTATTTTGTTTATATATAAAGATTGTGGAGTGCCAGTTCGCCCGGGCATTGAATGGAAAGATGTCCTCAGACTTGAACAACTTAAGCACCAAAATTCCTTGTCAGCCGTAGACGCTACGTTTCGCTCTACAAGGGCTCGTCAGTACGGCTCGGAATGGCTCAAACTAGCTTAGAATATATACCGTATATTTTCAATAAGCTGAAAAATCGCGTGCGTCTTCCATATTGGAGAGGCTATAATTAAGACACCGAGCATTGTTTGGACATATCACCTGAGCACAGAGCATAAAAGCTAAAATTCCTCTTATAGAGACACTAAACAGCCTCCATGGGATGCTTTTCCTTCTATCTTGCTGTGAATTAAAGTTCAACCTCCGCGTTCGTTCCGATTATCGCATCAGCGTTTCTCACAGCTGCAGTCCTCAACAAAAGGCCTAAGCGAGTAAAGACAGAAGCGGTGTGAAATTTTTTCAAGAAAACTTGCTTAAAAAAATGAATGAAGAATTGTCTCTGTTGGAAGAGAGTGCTCCATGCACATGTATGTGTTGCAATAAACAAGATGACATGGGCGATTCAATCGCGCAGGTAGTTTTGGCGAAACCTAAGTGATGAAAGAGGAAGAAATATATATAATTTTTCTCCACTTACTTTTCTGACAAATTTGGTTCATACATGAAGGATTGACAATCGACGAAAACAGAATGACAGAGTAACCTGGGCCTTGAAACTCGTCAATGAGTCAAAGCTACTAGTGAGATTAAGGCCTCAATCGTCAACAAAGTATAAACCAAAATCCAGCAAAAACAGGAGGCAGATATCTTGGTCCTTTGCAACGAATCAGAAGGTTCACAAGCCAATGAAAATCAGTTAGAAGCAGGTGTAAGAGGCAAATGTACAGCGATAGATAAGAATACAGAATGATGCCTCCATTGACAAATTATTATGCTCAAGGAAAGGATATTCAAATGCCTTGAGGTGTTGTAGCATTGTAGAGTGACTGGTGTACATGAAGGGTGTCGAATTATCTCAAGACGAATATTATAACGATTACAGACACGTCAGAAAACTTATGCTGTTTGAAGTGGTAAATGGTAGCATGAATGAAGAATAAATCAGACATAGTTTTGATTACTTGATCCTTAATGCTATCGGCGTTGTGAGAAATTCGATATTATGTGGTATGAGAAATTGGTAATGGGAGCGGACCATCCCTGCCATGGGGTCGAACTGAAAGACGACTACATGCAAGGACCGAGAGAATTGCAGCTCAATTGTATCTGAAGATGACAGCTGGATGGTAGTCGAAAAAATTTGTGCATTTTCAACAACAACAAATTATTATATAGAGCATAAAGCATTACTCTTTCCTACACCCATGAATATCGTGCTATGACTAGTAAGGTCATATTCCAATGTTAAGCTCATTTTTCTTTATAGCAGGATAGGTATCTTGACAGCATTGTGTCATTGAAGCAAAATTCTACTGAGATAATGTTTTCATTATTTTGGCCTGTGTAAAGTTTTGTATTCATATGATTGCCAGTATTTGAGATGCCGCTTCAGAAATAATAACACCAATTAATATACCACTTTAAAATGTTATTAAATCTGATAATTGATCACTCAAGAATAGTTTTCAGCTGTGTTCAAATGACTGCTGACGTCAAGTAAAAGGAGATGGACCCGGGTCAAAAAATCCGACCCGCTTCCCGCTCTGTTTAAGAAAATTATTTCAGTGGCTGTTGTGTCAGTGGTAGATGTTTGTAGTTGTAATTTAAGTAGATGTTTCTTTTTAAAATGTCGTTAACCACATCAATTGATCGTATAATGGATTACTAAAACCCCTTTGATATAACATTGACATTCTCATGTCACCATTCTCATACAACATAGACCTTGACATCGAGAAAAAAGATAAATACCGTATTTCTTCGAATAATAGCTGCAGCTACTATTAACAAACTATACATTTCGGGTGCGACTACTATTAAAAACTCCCATGATCAGTAGCTTGACTGATGCGATGAGGCGAAAAATTGGACTTGAAATTGATTTCTTTGTTCACTTGCTGACTACTGGGAAATTATGTGCGTGCATGGAACTTGATTTTAGCACTCATGGTATGGATAACTAGAACGGAAATTTGCGGAACACGAGCAGAACTTATTAGGTGGGTAGAAACATTAGAATTGAACATAGTTTGAGTAGGAGAATTTGTCCATTCTCAACTTAATGTCGCTGTATGTTCGACTTAGGTAGTCGTAAGTTTCTAGTTTCTTCATAATCGGAAAGTTCAGCGTACTGAGAAAAACTATTCCTGGTCTAAAATTCGAATTTAAAAATATACATGAAATTGGCCTCATCTTATTTTTTTAACATATAGGCCTGTACGTGTAGCTGGTATATTCATACAATGTAATGTAAGCTTTGATGCTATAACTGTTAGGCCTAATAATGTAGAAATAGGTAAGATGCAGGCATATTGTACATCTGTATTAAGCTTATGATATTTAGGAAATGGGTGTGCAATGTGCATGTGTAAATGTGCGGCATTGCTAAGTTCTCTAGAACCGAATTGCCTCCAATAGAGCCGCGGCTACTATTACAGACTTTCAGGGTGAGGTGCAGCTATTATTCAAAGAAATGCGGTGTGACCTTTCAAATATCTGCAATCAGGGAGGTGTCTCAAAAGTAGAATGTCGGATTGGGAATATATTAGAATAACATACATGGAAAATGTCAGGAATTCGTAGTAGATAACAGTACAGTTGGTTACGACTTCCCTGCCGTTGCATGCTTTTCAACTTTTCAAGTCTTGTGGTCCAGATTTGTAAATAAATACCATACGTTTCACGAAGAATATGTTGCGGTAATATTTATCATTTTTATTGGAGAATATTATAATTATCACTATACTCGTCGTATTTTAGTAGACACAGATCAACTTTTCAATTCGAAACGTGTAACTGTTATAAAACAAACCTCAGACATTGTACTTTTACATATTACAAATAGCTTGATGAACACTAATGCATTTAAACGTCAATGACTTTCTCACTATTTAAGAGTATAATTTATAGAAGTAGATTAACATTTCTGCAAAAAAATATTCATGTTATCACTCTGTAATGAAATTATTATCAACCTATATTATACGAGTACTCTCATCAATGCAAAGGTTGTTATATGGTGTTTGTGTCATATATTGCGATCTGCGTATCGCTAATAGTTTTAACTTCAACTTGATCTCAAATATCAACGATTAGATGTATCAATAGTAACTTTAATCTTACTTTGGAAGTATTGTTGCAAAATCATAAAAAGTATTACAAATAAATCCTAAAAACAGTCCGACACGCTATTATTAATATTGATGCCGTCAGATCGGCGGACTAAACATTCTGGCTAATATAATATAATCAGATATTTCCTTTTTCTATTACAGCAGCTCGATTTTTTCAAAATTTATGTATCATGATTCCTTGAAACGCTTCTTTTTTGTCGAGTAGAAGTCTATTTGAATGGAGACATTTTTATGTTGCTGGTATCTGAAGTTATTCCGTTTGTTATACATCTGCATTATGCAAGTGGCCTCCATTCAATTAGGCTGTTACATTGCGGCGCAATATATCCTTCAATTAAACGATAAAAAAACATAAAATCATTAAGCCAATCACGCTATAGAAAACTGTTGAACCCCTGTCCTATCATTCGAGCCTATGCGACGTATGCACAAAAGAAACCAATCCGAATGATTATTAAGATAATTCACCAAGACAATATTATGTCTAGCCTGCACTATGTCTAGCACACTATAAACACTATGTCTAGCCTTACATTCAAGACAAGATCAATATTTTGACCGGTAGCAATAATAGGCTGCGAACATGCATAGTTTATTTGCCCAACTGTATATCTATATTCAAAATGTATACAGGCCTACACAATCCGTAGCTACACGCTGATATTTAATCCTTTCAATTCAAAGATATGCAAAGAAATCAAAAACTTTCGGATCGGGTCGGATTCGGATTTTTCCCGTTTATGATTGGTTTGGATCGACGGCCATTCTCTATTCCGACGCACATCTTTAGTCTTGACCTTATAATGTTTGGTGACCATCACTTCTTTACACTCTTCGATCATTCTCGATAATTTCTGAATGAAATTTGGGAGTTTTTAAGATTCAAGATGGTTGCTCGGGATCTGAAAATATATCAAACTTCACCACTTTTATTCGACGCGCAAGTTGACAACATTATTTATTGTAGCTGATTATCATGCTTTTTATGTCAAAGAATTCAATTACAATACTAATTTACCATGTACTTGTCGGTTTGTGCTGAAAAATCCAACATGGTCGCTATAATTGAACTAAAAAGCCTTAATGGCAATAATGACAATTTCCATGTTCTACAGAAATTGCTTTAGTTTTAGTATTTAGTTTGGTGTCTAAAATCTATCGACAAAAAGTTCTTTCGATCTTAATGTACGAACGTCCCTGAATTTTAACCAAAATAAGTGAAAAAATTACAGATAAAAGCTCGTGCCATTGATCCCTTGGATGATCCTACCGCAGGTTGAATACTTTTTCTTTGTATATATTCGACGCATTCAATGGAATGAATCAAAATTGAAGTACTTTTGAACCTACTGACTGCTGTGTCCGGAACATGATAATGAACTTTTTAGAGGAGCAGTGTCAGACTATGAACTTTCCAAACGTACAGGATTTTTTGGATTTGGAAATGATTTTCTATATGTAATTTGCGTTTGGCCATGAAGCAAACTTTAAGTGCCGCTGACTCTATTCCAATACAACGATCCAGCTTTTGTTCCGCGTCTTAAATTTTCTATGACTAGATCTTTAATAGGCAAACTAATTGACGCTCTCCAAAGTTTCATGTCTCAGTGTAACGGCACCACATCCGTCACGAGTGTCCTTTCTTTTTTCTACATATCGGTGTTTGCTTGTGTTATTTCGCCACACTATGCATGCTTGCAAATTTTGATCATAAACTAATATTCCTTGGTTTTGTTTTTTGAGAGCATTGTTACGCCGTCGGCATATACATGGGCATATACTTCTAAAATTCAATAGCCTGATTTCGATATTTGCATGAATCGATGCACAATATAGAACCAATTCATTATTATTATTATTATTTGCGTTTATTTGTTTATCATCAAATGGTAATCAATACAAGACAGTTTTGAATTGTTCGTACAAGTAAAAGAAACAGTAATCAATGCAGAAAATTAAAGAAAGGCAGGTCGTAAGCTGTGATGAGATACCAGTTCAACAAATGGAGTGTCTCAAGGGGGAGTTCTACTGAGGTCTTAATTTATCAATGCAGTTGTATACGGGAAAAATGAGTTCTTTCTTTTCAAAGTTCGGCACATGACCACACTGCATTGGCTTCGCATTCTTTTCGTAATACGGTCGTGAAGGATGTGGGATTTGGTATTTGCGATTTGTCTAAAAATCCTTTTGCTTCTTTCATTACGTCTTACTTGAATTTCTTCCCTCTTGCATTGGCATAGTCGAACGTTGTAGCTGCCATGGTATAGGTTGTAAATTGGCCTGTGAGCTCTGTTATCCAGCTTCTGCAACATTTGTGACATTCTGGTCCAAACCAACAAACACGGGACAGGTGTATTCTATCAATGATCGAACAAATGCGTTGTAGACTATGTGCAGTTCCTTCTTTGCTAATAATTTCTTTAAGCGTCGGAGAACATGGAATCTTTGACTTGCTTTTGAATACAACATTTTACATGTGATTTCCAATTCATCTTTTCGTTAAAAAGAACCCCAAGAACTCGCATTTCTTGGACTCGTGGAATCGGGGTGCGGGACGAGAACTTTCTTCCTTCTTTGGTCACTATCATCATTTTTGACTTATTCGTGTTCAGCACTAATTTATTCTATGAGCACCATTCCCAGATCTTATGTGTTTCGTGATTGATAGATTTTACTATTTCTGCTTCATCTGTAGTTTTCAGGGGTACCACAATGTTGACATCGTCGGCAAACTTGACAGCTACAACGTCGGGAGAGTCAGAAATGAGGCAATTGGTGAATATGGAAAACAAAGCCGGGGATAATACTGAGCCTTGAGGGACGCCTTTGATCAATGAAATGCACTTTGAAAGGTCACCACCAGACCGTATTTTCGGAGTTCTTCCTTTGAGATAGTTTTGAATCCAAAGAATGAAGCCATTTGAAAATTTTCATTCTGAAGACAATGTAGAAGCAAATTGTGGTTTATTTCATCAAAAGCTCGTGACAGGTCATAGCTTATCAATATTTCACCAAGATTTCCTTTGTCATCAATCATTTTGCTCATATTGTCATGAATGTCAATGAGGGCTGACGTCGTCGAGTGATGTCGTCGGAAGCCATGCTGTTGAAGACCGTACGCTGATTCAAATTTACTTCTCATGTTTTCCAGGACTTTTGAGGGTGTTGGAAGAAGGATATAAGTCTTAATTGCGTGACATCAGGTGGGCTAGTTTTCGGTACCATAGTGAATATGCAATCCTTCCATTGTTTCGGAAACGTCTTTTCTTTTAGAGAAGTATTGAATATTATTGTCAGCGCTTCAGCCATAACTAACGCCATATCCTTGTATATCTTGAGTGGAATTTCATCAGGACCCATTGCCTTTTTTACATTGATTTTTGATAAGTGTCTGAACACAGCATTCTCGTCTACTTTCAGGGACCACCCTTCGTTTTCCAATATCAAATCCGGAGTATCTTGGGTAAACTCGGAAAAGCGGGTAGAGACATCATTTTCCACAACACTTAGGAGATTTTTTGCTGAGTCGTGTTGGTTGACTAATTGTTCAATGTCCTTCCCTTTCTTAGTTTTTGTTTCATTCCCAACCATTGTCCAAAAACCTCTTGTGACGAATTTAAGCTGTGGGCCCAATTCTTTTTAGCTTTTTCAGTTTCGCGTTTTGTTTCGATTTTCAAGTGGTTATACAGGCTCCAGTATTTGGCACGATAGGCAGCCCAGCGATCCTCAATTAATTTATTTGTAAGGGGTGTCATCCAACTTTTGTCTTCGTTGGTTAAAGCTACAATTTTCTTAGGTATAGCATTATCCATGCAATCTTTTACTAAAGTGTGAAACCAAGACCATTGCTGATCTACATCGGTAACTTGGCACAAACTTGACCAATCCGTGAGATACAGTTTTGTATACCAGGGTTGCCAACTCGGTCACTATTTAGTGACCGGTCACTAAAGGTCACTATTTGGTCACTATTTTTTCCCAAGTCACTAAAAAATAGTGACCCCTTATTTCAAAACTGAAAAGAATTGAACAATAAAAAATCACTAATTTAAGTATGAATATGTACACATAAAGTATCTACAAAGTATCATGCAGTCCAAACATCCAGATGATACTTTGTTAACTGTTGTCGATGACTCAAACTCGTTTCCAAGGCTGATGATCTTAGTTGAATCGTTTCTGCTGGTCGTTACTCACAACATGGAAGTCGAACGTGGCTTTTCTGTGATGAAATCCGCTGAATGTTTGAATCAAAGTAGGATGCGATCCTTGCTTTATGATTCTGTTCGTTTCGTGAGGGACCGCTTCGACCGCTCCAATTTTGAATGCTTTGTTCCGCCCGAACGTTTGTTGGAACGGATACAAAAGGCTGGAACACAGTACAAGAACGAATCCAAACAATTGGCTTTGTGCAGAATTGAACGTGCTTCTCAAACGCGCTCCCTTCAGGAATCTGTTGTTAGCGTCTTCAAAAGACACACACCAAATGAACTGAAAAGAAACATTCAAGTGGTGGACAAAGAGTTGAATGAGACGAGACAGCGAGTGGAGCATTTGGAAGAAAAGAAACGTCGCCTGCATTTGTAGCAATCAAGTGTGTCTACCCGTTACAACAGAATTTCTGAAACTATAATCGATTCAATGTTCTCGAATTGACTAAAAAACCCTTTTTCGGTCTTCTCTTGCCGATGTGACCAGTCAATGTTTTTAAATAGCTTTGAAGCAAATTTTTAAGTAGAGTAAATTGCGCTTATTGTAATTGTAAAAATTGTGTGCATCGTTTAAATTGTAAAAATAAAAAATTTCACATTTGGAAGTGTAATTAAATTATGTTGACGATCTGTGAAATGTGACTATGTCTTCCGTCGTATCTTTGGTTCTTGTCTGGTTTCGAAATTATTTCGGTAGTACTCTTGGAAGTATATTTACTTCTTCTGCTAATTGTTTTCATTATATTGTGATTTTTAACCTTACAAATATCCCGAAGAATCCTTGATAAGTGTAAGAAAATACAGAGAGAAGTCAGTAATCAGTATATATCCGCAATTTTGATTTATCATTTATGTGCATGTACATAATGTTCAAGAATCTTTTATACATGTATACTCGTACATTGCAAACAAACTTCATAGACATTACTTAACATTTTGATAATGTATCCGAAATAAGATGAATTTATTATTTGAATCAATTTATATTATATTCGTTATACACGTATACACTGCATTTTGTGATAATATGACATGGAAATAAACAAAAAACGACTTATAGATTAAATATTGATCAACTTGCGTAACACAGATTAAAATCATGTTTTTTTCAAATTCTACATAAACCACGAAGTATGGTCTCTATTTTTGTCGATGTGAGTTGGCAACCCTGTTGTATACTTATCTTGAAGAAAAGATTGCCTAAAGTCGCATACTGCATGATAACTGATAATTTTTGACCTGCGAAGTTGAGAGTCGGGCAAAGCTGTTACAATAAGATGGTCCGAGTTTCCGAGAGGGGTATCGTATTCTACATGGTCCATGAGGTATACACGTACATCGGAGAGTTCGTATGAAATGAGAATGTGGTCAAGTAAATTGCAATTGTGTGTAGTCAAATTAGCAAGGGCTAACCTTAGGCGAAACACAATTAATAATAAATTAAATCACAAATCAAACTATTCAGTAAGTAAAACCAATGTGAAAAATAAGAATAAAACACAAATGTAAATGTTGAAAATATTCAAATGGTAGGTAATGAAGAAAAAAATACTGTGTAAATATAAGTAGAGTGAGAAAAAAATTGATGACTTACTCGAGAACTCCTGCCTGTCTGCTACACTGTGTGCTGGGCAGTGTAGTAATTGCGGAAATTGCTTATATGTATTGACAGAACTTAATCTGCAGGTCTGGTCGCCCAGATGCTTGCACATGTCAATTGCGTCAGAATGAAATTTAATGCTTTGATTGAGGAGAAGATGAAGTAGAAGATAACGATAAGTGAAAAGAATTTGATCCCTCAAAAGGACCCATGTGGCGTTCCCTACAGGTTAAAGGAAATAACAACTACAACAGATCACCTAATTGAAAAAATGTGCAATTGAGGTCATCAGTAGGAACTTGGGTAAGGATTCGCGTTTCGGCCCCTACTCCTGAACGCTCAAACTCACCCAAGCGGGGCCCTGCTATATGAAAGCAGCCTCGAAATTAATTAAATCAATGAAAGCACGCACAATTATTAAGAAGCTGCTTAGCAGAAAAATATCTGTATTTCAATAAAGTTTCACTATGCTTATGCAGCTGCTTCTCAGCACTTTGCTTGAGATCTACGCTGTTATATCCACTCTTAATGAGAGTAGTAGCTGTACGATTGACTTTTTGGATGAAATCTTTTTCCAATGTACAGATGCGCCCATATCTTAAAACTTGTCCAGCAAACACTCTAGCTCCTGTCCTGTAGGGCATACAGTTTTGCGGAAAGGTTAAAAGGGTGACAGGGAAATTAAAATGGTCGACTTTATGAAAAACAAATGTAATTGTGCCGCAGTCAGTGATATTTATATTAATATCAAGATATTCTACTTGTTTGTTATTACTCCCGCTTCTGCTGGCTTCTAGACTAGGTGGGTAAATCTGTGGTATCAAAGAATCAAACTTTTTATAATTAATAATGCATAAATCGTCGATGTATCTAGAAGTATTAGATAATAATCTAGCTAGACCGTACTTCTGATTCTTCATTAAATTAGTCATAAAAATAAATTCACAATGTAAAAGAAACAAATCCGCAAGAAGAGGACTGCAATTACCACCCATAGGAATGCCTCTTACTTGTTGAAAGACTAAACCTCCGAAAGTAACAAAAACTTCGCCTATAATGAACTTAATGGCTTCTTTAAATTCATCCTTAGTGAATACGCTGTAACCTTGATACCTGACACCAGATAAAAAACTTTTTTCAAAACCTACACACAAATATTTCCTATTAGAATTGTTAAAAATTAAGTCGAGCAGATCGGAAATGTGAGTAATGACATCTTTATGATTCAGATTGGTGTACAAAGTGGAAAAATCGAAAATTTGTACGTCATATGCTGCAATGTTTTGAATTTTATTGAGGAATTCAGCGGACGATACTATACATCTCAACTAAATCACTAGGAGATACATACATGGAATGTAAGTACTATTACCAATAGAGGTTAGTGAGTTAAGATCGAAGGGCTTTTACTAAGTCCAGCAAGTTTAGTTCATAACACAGGAGCTTCACATCCAATGAATTCAGGTCACCCGCTATATCACATTATAGTCTGGCTTTCGCGATAAAAATACTTCCACGATATTAGATAGTCTGTCGACAATTTCTTTTAACAAACTACTGACGGTGTCAAGTCATTTCGACCCCATAAATTAAGTCATCTTAATTGACCCCATGAAATGAAATCTACGCTTCTGCATACCGCGTTGGCTACAGATATAGATAAATTGATGTGCTCTGTTCAATTTCCTGCCTATTAGCTTGCTGTCACAAGCTCCATCTCTCTGTTTCATTGATTTTAACATCTATCAAAGATTTCAAATTCTGCGTGTTGTGGGTTATTTTTCCTGATGGATTTTTCGGCTGTAATTTGCATTCATTAGTTAAAGTATGGCTCGTAGGGTTCTATTCTGCCTATCTGAAGTGGATTCACTCAGTGATAATCAATTTATGGAGTAATAATTAATTTATGGGGTCGAAATGTCAGGGGGTCGAAGTGACTAGTAACCCTACTGACAACATTAGGAGGAACGTATACACATATTACGAGTAATCTAAATATACCGATTTCGATAGCGGTGCATTTGAAAGTGTCATTCTGCATCAAACATATGACGTCATATGAAAAACTGGAATATAAATAGATGGTAGTACCGCCGCCCCTTCTAGCAAGACGATCGGAACGAATACAGGAGTAGTCATTCAAAGAAATAAGCGATGAATCAATTGATGAATCCAACCACGTTTCTGTCAGACAGACAATTGTTGGTTTCTTTACTTCAACGAATGACTTCAAGTAATCGATTTTGTGGAAAAGGGATCGGGCATTTGAGTGTGACGGAAGGAAATTTCTTACTATGGTCTAAAACGCAGGCCGAAAATACTGATTCTGCTCACGAATATCGACATTTGTGACTCTATTATGGCGAATGACGACATTTTCTCCTTCTTCTTTCCTCCTTTTAAATTCCTCAAGCACTTCTCTTCTTTCCCTTTCTTTCATAGTAAAATCTTTGTTGATATAGATCTTTGTTAAATGATTCGAAATTGATGTTCGAAGTTTTTTGGCATTGCGCAAGACCTGACGATTTTCTTCTCCCTTGCATTTGAGACGGATAAGTCTATGATTTGCTCTACTTTGAGAAGGCTTTCCAAGTCTCCTGATGTCAATGATCAAAACTTCGTTACAATCTATTTCATTCAGTATTTCCTCTATAGCGTTTTTGTCTGCATTTTGTGTGTCATGTAGATTTCCTTCAGATGCCTCTGGCACTCCTGATATTATAAGGTACTTTCTCCTGGCAATTCTATTCTGAACTTCATCAAGGATTTCATCGTTATGATTGTGCTTTATCATATACAGTTCACCTTGAAGAGCACAGCACTGCTCATGTAACTTCTGAAATTGTTTTGCTAGTTCAGTTATCTGAGCAAGGAAAGGTTGAAGCGATTTTTCAATTTGCTGTGAAACAAGTGAAACAGTATGTGTCACATCTACGACAGGATTTGGGGTGGATTCTTTGATTTTATCTTGGTTAATTGCATCTCTCAAAGCATTCGAATGTTGCTCTTTGCTTAGTTTGATGTACTGACCAACTGACATGCGCCTTAAGTCATCAAAATTTATTTGCTTTGATGGAGTTGATTTGGACATTATGCTTGGATAAAGACCTTTACGTCAAACAGGTTCCGTATGATGTCACTGGCACATGACGAAAAATCAATAATCCAGAAAAATTTGACAAGACTTCTCCTCCAAGTGAATTTGATTACAGCTGATTTCATACAGTTGACAGTCCCAGCTGTTCAAAACTGCTTGCTTCAGCACACTGAATCGATCAACAAACTGGAACAATGACGCGATGATCAGGTGATAATTACCAAACTAGAACTGATGTTTCACAAATTGAACAATGGACACTGCGGAATTCCAATTCGCCAGATACAGAAATGACTCTCGAGGGCAAGTGAGTGAAATTCAAGAAGCAGTTTGGTTGATCACGATTTTCAGAAAGATGAGTAAAGTAGGCTTGTAGATCACCACATAAAGCCAACCAGCAGAGGACCACGAACCTATTGATACCAAACTTCACCAATTTACTCCAATTTAAACCGCCAAACACAGCGAAAAACGTATACCGATTGCGAGAGACAAAACACACGTCCGACCGACAGCTATGACAGATGCACTATAAAGTGGCGGCGATAAGTGTGCGCCATGTGTGACAATAGTAGATACCGGAAGCGCTCCTGAAAAGTGAACCTGAAACTTCACAACTGCAGTTTTCTACTTGTAAAATGCTTGAATAGTTTCGGAATAGCTTATCAAGTCAAATGCGGTTTTGGAATCAATGAATTTCACGAAAGCCGTTCGTTCAAATTTGTCAGCGTTTCAATTATTTGTCAAAAGCAGATAAACTGATCGACAAATTTAGGTCCTGATTGTCTCGATATCGCGTCTTCTTTTGTTCTTGCTTATCCTTCTTCATAATTTTGTCAAATTGGAAATATGAGTACAGAAAGATGTATATTCTATCTCAAAATACATGTTGCTGTTACGACTTGAACATAATCAAATTTGAGTTCATAATGGACGATGACTAGATTTCTTACGTAATTTAGGTTAAATGCATAACTTCCTGTTGTTGTTAGAATGATTGTCTATCACATGTCTTCCTACCGTGTAATACTATTAGCATGGGATGTCAAATTAATTATCGATGGATGTATGTCACCATGTGCAGGCTTCTATAGCAAGCGTAATGTAAAAGAAGACAGGCAAAATACGACCCCGAATAAAGGCATGTATTTCTGTCATGAAAATGAGTCCATTGAAATTGCGTTATACTGCACAAATGACACTTTCGATCGGTGCGAAATTTATCTTTAAAATTTTGATAAAATCTTCCTGGAATCGCTCGAGAATTTCAAACTTGAAACCTGCCCGCCACCATGTCATTGCTTGCTCTTTTCTTTCAGATACCATATGTGTTTATTCCTGATTCTCGCAATCGTGAAACGATTCTCTGTCTACTCCTGAATTCTCTTTCCAACTCGAGTGATCACATGGAAGACAGTCATACCAGTCGAATCGAAGGAGAAAGTACAATTGTCGAAGAGATGGAATCATCAGAAGAGGAAATTTACAATATACAATGCTAGCATCAAAATTTTGTTTGGTATTCTGAGATTTCCTGTATATGAGCAAAGTATTTTTTGACTATTACTTCCATCGTAAAGCGTCTTGCATGTAGCATGAAAATATATCTTGGCATCTTGATAAGGAACTGCAGTGAAATATCGGATCATGTGATGGAGTAGCGACATGGTCCACGTCTGCACGAATAATGGAGAAAATATTTAATGAAATTCAAATGATTATCTTTTGACGAAGTACATCTTGTTTTTCAAAAGTCTTAAGGTTGTTTCACACTACAGTGTATCTACGTTAAAGTTCATATCGTCCAGTCAGATTTTGTTAGTTGGCGCTATTGGTGTGAAAGTTTCACTACATCCGCGCCATTTACTCCCATTATGCTGGAGCTGTGATAATATCCTTATTTCTGACTTGTCTGCAGGTATATTGAACAAAGAATGAAATCAAATGATGTCAATATTATCAAATGATGCACACAATGACTTTCTGATATCGCTGTGTTTCATATCACTATCCAATTATCATTCCCGAAAGACGTTGGAAATTCATGTGTTCTACAAAGTATCTATTAATTGTAAAAAGTACCTTGAAGTGTCTTGAAAATAGTTGTATTTGATGTAAATGTTTTACAATTGATTTGCGAACAACAATTTCAGATGAAATCTCAATGGGCAGCGCAGACATCTCAACTTATTCGTATTTTCTTCATCTGTTAATATCATTCAGTCCAACTTATTGCCTGTACTCATACTTGTGCTTTGAGATTTTGTCATCAATCGAAAATCAGGATTATTTATCTTCTGACTGATATTTCTTTTATTTAAGTGTGGAGATGCCAATCAGGTAAATGTGCAGAATGAGACGTGTCACTTTTTCTATTGGATGCTATACTATAGATCCACAGCAAATTTCTGTCAAGTGAAATTTATTACTATTTCACGCAATCCTGAATAGGTTCAGCCATCGTGTCAGTGGCTTTAAGCTGTTTTCTGACATTAGTCAAGTGAGGAGCTCGTTTTTGCCCATTACGTTTAACTATCGCACAGCACGTCAATGCTCAAAAAGCCATCGTCTCTAACAAAGAAGTTTGAATATTGCGATATGTACCTCATTTTAGATTAGAACATTTATGTAGAATCTCAATACATTTTTCGGTAGCTTGAAAATGTATTATAACTAACTTATACACATTATTCTGCACATACATTTTTAGCGACATGAATCTTGTATTTTGTGTACATCTAACAATGCAACTGATCATATGCAATGAACAGCAATTAATTGTCAATTTATGTGTAAATGAGATAATTCTCGTGTTTGGTATCAATTTTTGTGTTATCATTTGCTCACTCTTATATCGTAATCGGTTGGCAGTTGTTTTAGACTAGTTATCACGTTTTACTTCGCTAATATAAATCGTAAATCGAATTGTACGCACGATGCTTTAATAATCTGACGTCAATCGATGCCAATTATCTTAGATGTAACTCCTGACTAGAAAATTGTCCTCATTTCTTGTGCTCAGAATTTGTAATTGACGAAGTATATTATTATTATCATTCATAACTTTGTATTTACATCTCGCTCATTGATTTGTTAATTATTTTCGCATCATATGACTCACAAGAACATTTTAAGTTGTGGAATGTGAGATCAAGTTTTCTTGCATTTAAAGAACTGCATTTTCTACGAGTGTTTGCATTGTGTTTGTTGAATTATTTGTCGAAATTGCAATCAAGCTAGCATTTTCAGAGCTGAAACGATTTGATTATCGTGATGTAAATATGATTTTTTAGAATTTTCCTAGGGATTTCGCAATATATAGAATATTGAATTCCCGAAATTTGCTTGTTTGGCATCATGTCGGTAACTATATCTGGTACATCATATGTATAAATTAAATAATTTTAGTCGAGGTAGTGCCAAATCATTTCAGCAAAAAATTCCCACTGTGTTGGCTTTCATCCGCAAATTGTCTTGTACATAGTGTAAAAATTCTCATGAGATTAAATTATCTCAGTGCGAAATAAAGACCAATTTATGTAATGAATTTTGATTACATTATTAATTGTGTGCGAAAGATGTTAGTAAATTTATGCAATATGTACAGCTTTAAAAAAGAATGTAAAAATAAATTGTTTTCTATACTATAACATTTTTCATTCCTGGTGTACGGTAACTGCTGGACTGCAATTTTCCATAATTTCCGTAATTCAGCCAAAAGCATCGTTGGATCTAGGTAATTCGTCCAAAAATTGATTAAATAAAAATGTGCTGGCTATAGGGGTACCGCTCCAAGATTTTCTGAATTTTCTAAATTGCAAGGAAGAAGATCTTTGTTAACTTCTTGGAAGCTGTTGCTACCAAAGACTTTTAGTTTTCCAAGCATAAAGAGCTTTTTACCGAATCAACATTCATATTTGACCCTCGCATTCGAATAGTCCGTGTTTTTCAAATATTTTCGGGGATTTTTAACGACCAAGAAGTTTGGCGATGATTTTAATCGTTAAGCTTATCAATGGTTGGTCGTATGGAGCTGAGTAAAATGACTGTAGGTGCGAACTGCGACGTGACAGTTGCTCGATCAATTGTCATTAATGAGAGACATTTTTTTTTTGAAAAGTACGTATCGTGCACCCTTATACACGATTTGAAAAGATGTGACGTTACAAAATCCCTGCGATGAGACATAACAAAATGCACAAATATATTTTTAAAAAAGTCATGTGTGCGCATTGCTGTATAGGCCTATGTGCATAGCAGGGATGCGGAGTAAGAGTCCATAATTAGACCCGAAATATAATACAGACAATAATTAATTATCCTCGTGCATAGCCTCACTGTCTTGATGTCAACTTTCTCCGTAAAACAAAAGTAGCCTACATTGCATGCAAAGCTTGTGATATTTGAGGAAATGAATCGTGATAGTGAAAAAAGGATTGTCCTTTTACTCCTTGATTTAGTAGAAAAGACAAGCCTTCGCATCATCGATCACGCCTACGCACCAAAGGTCACATCAGAGACAAAAATGATGTCAATCGTAGGTAATGACTCCTCCAAGCGCATATTAAAATCGAAACTGTAGGGGAGATTGGGGCAAGTTGGGTAATTTCAGAATAAAAGAGTATCTTCAGTAACATTCAAAGATAGTCAATGTAAAGTACTGTTTCTTATTAATGATTTCAGAATTTTTAAAAAAAGCCAAACAGCAATCTCACATGATGAAACATGCGCAAAATTTAATTATATTGTTTTCTACCCAACTGTCCCATATTGGGGCAAGTTGAGTAATTAGCAATTCTGATAGAAACTTTATCAAAATTCTTGCTAATCGTTCGCGATTATTATGTAATTATTTATTCATTATTAATAAGGCTGATACTTATTTAATTTTGATTAAAAACATTTAACGCCGGATGACGAGTTAACTCGCTAACTATATGCACGAAATACGAGTTAACTCGTCATAGTGATATATCATGAAATAAGGATTTATACTTATCGCGCATTTCATTTATCATTTAATTGTGAATGGATGACTGATGTATGCCATTCTCTACTGCTTAGCCTATCAAAATCCTCTTATAGGGTGATGTGCATGTTTATCGTTTTTTATTTGTTCACTAGCGATATCATTGTTTCGTCTTTGCAAGTGCAGCGATGTAGTCAAGTGAGTGATCGAAGCATGATAGTGATGACGTAGAATTCGCTGACAACCAATGCGCTGGTAATACGTAGACTGCATCACGTGATCCTGGTTTTACGCTTTCACAATACAAGCAAGTGATGCAAGCAAATAGTGTACGAATCGAGTAGTCTCATGGTCTACCTCAAGATAGTCAAGTGAACTATGATACTTTTTCTCCCACAGATTTCGCTGATCTTTTCATTACTAATGATCTAATACAATGCCTCGTAGAATGGACTAATGCACGTGCCGAAGAACATTTACACGATTTACAGAATGGAAATCCACAAAGAAAAATATCTGCAGATACTGAAAAAGCTAGAATGTTTCAGAAGAAGTGGAAAGTTGTGACTGTTGAGAAGATGAAATCTTTTTTTGTCATGTTTATTCTTGATGGGGATTATAAGGAAACCGACTCTCCACATGTATTGGAGCAGAGATCGATTCTGGTCTACTCCAATATTCCAAGAACGTGAAACTCTATCTCGTGACGACTTTTACTCATTCTTCGTTTCATACGATTTAGGGATCCATCATCTTGTGATAATAATGACAAGCGCTCAAGAATCCAACAATTTCTGGAAAAGATAAATGATATATGTTTACATGCTTTCAATCCTCATAGACATTTGAGTGTTGACAAATCTCTCCTTCTGTGGAAAGGTCGACTGCGATTCAGACAATACATCCAAACAAAACGTGCGCGGTTTGGTATCAAATTTTTTATGATCAATGACACAAATGGATATATGGTTTCCACTGTGATATATGTCGGTCAAGAACACCAAGATGAATGGTGTGTCAATCTTACCGATGTGGAGACATTGACATCCTCTGGGAAGATCGTTGTGCACATGTTGAATCTGGCTGATGCACTTGATAGTGGCTACTATCTATACATACAATAGATAATTGGTTCAACAGTTTATCACTACAAAAGTATCTATGGTTACATCAGACATTGAGTTCGGGTACTATACGCCAAGATCGAGGTATACCAACTAACTTGAGGACATGTTCTATCCGGAAAGGTGAATGTAAATTTGCAATGCATGATGACACTTATTTGGCTATCAAATTTTTCGATAGATCTATGGTTTATTTCATTAGCAATCATAATAGCAACTCCGAAGTCCGCCGACAAAGGAGGAAACGAGGTGGTGAAATCGTTGAATACAAGCGTCCGACAGCTATTGATGAGTACAATCGCCACATGAATGGAACAGATCTACAAGACCAAGTTGTAAAGCCGTATCAGTCTGCTCGCAAATCCATGGCATGGTTCAAAAAAGTTGGCATCCATTTCTGCCAGCTTCTTCTTCTGAATGGATATAAAGCATACGAATGGCACTATGCACAGTGTTCCTCAGCAGAGAATCGTCCCAAAAAACTGAATTTCTTACAATTTACCGAGAATACATACGCAAATATATACATTACAAAGATCAAGACATACCAACGACACCAAACAGATCGCATCATCTAAAAGCATTGCCCCCAACAACAAGCAAGGTAAACCCTACAAAAAGGTGCTTCTATTGCTGGAATACTCTCAAAAAAGACCCGAAACTCGATATTTTTGTCCTGCCTGCCCAAACAACCCAGCATTACACGTCGGTGATTGTGATCGAATGCATCATGCATGTGAGTAGATACCTAAGTGACGATATGACGAGTTAACTCGTATTTTTATAATACAATTGATAAGATGAATATGAGTTTTTCAGTAAAATGAATGCATGGGACTAATATTTTTAATGTTATCCTTTCACATAAAGCACAGAGAACATAAATTATAGCTATGCGTTTACCATGATATCGCTAGGAATTATTCAAAAATTTCAGGATCTGGTGGATGTTTTTATTATGCTGTCGGCGTTAATTAAGGGGTTAATTAGATTTGATAAAATTATTTAAAAAAAGTGTTATTTTAAATGTTTTAATTTGATATTAAAATCCCGTTGTTAATTTAATTAAAAAATGCAATTCTTCCATTCCATGATTTATAAACTGAACATAAAACTGAGCAGCTAGGCTATATTAAGCCTTCCTTAGCCAATAAGCTTGTGGCATGCATCCGTTCCAAAACAGCTTTCACATGCCCATAAAGAGCAACGAGAACATCTAAACCAATTCTCATGGGATTCCTCCCATGGAGACTGACATGAGCAACAAAAGTAAGTGTTAGTTCCAGAGCTCCGGATTTCAGTAAGTCTCACTTTCTTGCTTGTTGATCCTGAAGATCCTGAAACGCACCGAGATTGTTGTCGAATCGCGAGTAAGCCAGGATGAAACAATTTTCCTTTTCTTCTTTGCCTTCGTCCTCGCTGCTTTTGGCAAAGGGCGAACTTGCTCAGGGTCACAAATTGTTCAGAATCGGTCGCAGGTGCGCTGTTGAAGCAACGTGGTTTGGTGTCGCAAGGAGGTAGAATCAGGTCGTGAAAGTGATGAGGAAGGAACTAGGCTTTTGAACAAGATGCCAACAAGACGGCCCCAATCATTACAACAATCCTTCACTCGTTCACAATCAAGTCAATGTCATCATCTATAGAGCTAAGTGAACTGTTACAATCTTCACAACACGCGGTGTGAAAGACGGTTTCTCAGTTTTGTGTGTGTCGGTGCGTATAAGCTGAATACTCGCTCCGTACCAGCACTGGATGGAGGGCAACTGTGGACAGCAGCTGCAAGCTCAGCAAATTTCCACAAAGACGTTTTCATCCGCATTTACTTGGACGAACCGCCAAACTTGACGGCTTACATATTTTTGATTTCACTTGAAAAAACAGGTGATATGAAAGATATGCAAGACAATAAATCAGTTATCGTCCGCTAAGCTCCTTTATCCTTTTACCGACGACAAGCAGATTTAGATGTTACCTGACTTCTGACTGCACCCTGATAAATAATGGTCTTCAAGAAAGAAACCTTCACCGAGCGCAAAGATCACTGATAAACAGGGGCAATGAAAAATTAATTTCAAATAATTGCAAGGGATTTGCTACAAGTAGGTGCAATTAATTAATTTCTCAATTGACGAAATTAAGCTGACAATCCATTTGATTTTTGGATAAAATTATTGCAATTAATTGGTCGGCGTACATAAACGTACATTACCTATATATGCGGGGATGAGAACGGGCAGTTAGGGGCTCTGACAAAAAATTAACTTTTGAAGGGCCCTAACACGGAATCCTCTAGAATTCCGTGGGCCCTACATAGAAAATTAAAAAAATTCATTATAGCTTTTCAAGGGACACTGACGGAAACGCGTATCCGCTTAAGATTTTCATCCCTGTTATGCGAAGTTGCATGCTCTCTATCAATATCAATTTTTGAAGGCTGCAGTCATGGTATTTAATTTTTAAATTTAAATTCTACAATCATTTGCAAATAAGAATGACCAATAAATTCACTATGACTGAGATACTTCTTAGTTGTCTAAACTAATTTAGAGACGCATATGAAGACCAAAGATCTGTTATAGTGCCCGCTACTTTTGACAAGTGATCCTTAGATAACTTCGTTATAAATTAGTTCTGAGCTGCCAACGACTGTAAGTCGTCGTGCGAGGATTTCATAGAAGACTTAATTGGTTGTAGACAAAGTAAAAGCAATTAAATAGACAATTAAAATGTGTGGTACCAAATAGTCACCACAGAATTCTGTTAAATACTGGTTGAATATGTGACAGTGAATTCACAGTCTTGGGAGCAAGGGCTGGTTCAACGCGGTATTGAAATCTTATCAATTTAAAATTTTTGAGTGATGAATATGTTTAAAATGTTTTCATCAAAATATTACTGAATTCCAGTTATTGTATTACACATTCATGTATCAAGTTATTGATTATTATTGAATTCTAGCGAGGTGATGATAATCCAGTCAACCAGTGGCTGTGACTGTACACTCCTCCCCCAAACTAAGTAGATACCGGTAGTACGGTACATGATTGTCAGAGAACCCATATATTGTGACACAAATTACATGATGACTTCGGAAGCTCTGACATATCAGTCGTTATGAAAATTAGACGATTTACTTTTATAACCAGCTAAATCACAAATGAGGTCCATTTGGTCAGCCGTCTAATGTAGCTAGCTTGAGCCCTATTTCTTAATCAGGGGATGGGACCATTTGGATTCATGCAGCCTCATCAAAAAAACAAAGCAAGTATCCACCTACTATTCGTCTCAAACATGCTGTATAAACCGAGTACAGTGGCGCTGCTTTCTGAATTATTTTGAGTCATGACCGCAGAATGTGCGCATTAAAATTCGTTTGTGGTTGGGAAAATAAGGTTTCATTTCAAGACCTCATGTGTTGGTTCATTTTATAGTATACTATAATATCATGTTTTTCAATTTCATTAATTCATGATTTTAGCATGACACTTAAAAAATTGCAGAAATCTTACTAATTTCCAATTTATAATGTTACCCTCTATCAATTGGCCTATACTTAGTTTCCTTGCCTGATACTACCTGAAACCTTGATGCTGTAAACCTAGTACGCACTACATCTACCGGATGAACAAGGAGTAAAACATAAGCTGTTTTTGAATTCCTACCCAGTCTAAAACAGCCGTGTTACATTCTACAATATCTATTCCGGAATGAAACCCGGGTCAGAGTAAGAAAAAGAAATGGAACCCTCAATTGAAGCACAGCATAAAAATGATCACGCTGAAAATGATGCGACGCTTGAACTTTCCTACTGAATTTCAGAAAACTATTGATTGTTTTTAAATCAAAAACTTTAGCACCGGTAGGTCTAGAAAAAATGTTAAATTTTTTTCAATCTCAAGCACATTATTTCAAAAAGGAGACCATGATCGAAGGTGTACGCTTACAGCTAAAATACAATTTAACTCGCACTTCATGGAATAATAACTTGGCTTGTAGCATGAGTGATCGTCTTACCTTCTTTTACGAGGCCTCCAGCACGTAAACTTGAGAGAATCGGCAGAAACTGAGTCACACAGGTATTCGATTCACACATCTTCTATCATACCTCGTTTAGTTCGAAGAAGATTCACGAAATCATAGTTTGCCAATGTAAAGAATCAGCATGAAAAGTCGTTGGCACATCCATGAAAGCTTTACAATTCACAGCCCTTCTGTTCGAGTGAGGAGCGCACATCGAAACGAGCGCAGCAGTATGGCCAGACAGTAAGGTCACGCATTGTTAAAAGAAACGCAAAGTAAGTCAATGCGCGCCAAAGACGTCGAGGACACGCGCACTCTATGCGTGAGTCACTCTATTAAAGCAATGATCCTACGTGTAAGGCAAGATTGATGTTGTTATGACGTCACTCGATCGTATTATACAGAAGTCCTCGACTGAAGGCGGCAAGGAAGAAACAAACGCTCATATTAATGTAGAGCTGCAATTATTAATGAAGTATGGGGAATATGGGTGCTGCTATTGTGCTTGTCTGTGAAATCAAACTGCATGTTCATCGACTTCGCTAGTGCAAGTTACACTGTTCAAGTTCAATTCCATTGTTCACGTGTTTGTCTTGGAGATTCGGTTCCGTTTTGCCGCCAGATGCTGGCTAGTGATAAAAAGTTGTGATTTTTCAATCATTTGACGTAAACATTGTTATCATGTAGCTAAACAGATGATTTCAGAAGTCCGCTTACTGCACTGTTTATTGCTAACAATTACATAAATATGCAGGAATATTTTTGTTACATCGACAAATTAATTTATAAATATTTGTAAAATGTTTCAGATATGAACATTTAGGTGATTATGATAATATTTGTCAAATAATAGTCAACGATGCATCAAAAATTATTAAAAAATATCAAATATGCAGTATTTGATTGTTTTATAAAACAATTATCTAATATTTGTAAAATTTGTCACCATCAGTCATATATTAGATAAATTATCTCGTTTTTTCAACCCGGGAATACTGTAAGAATTGAAAAGAATAATCTTTGTTTTATCAATGTGAATTTATCATCAATGTTCAACCGAGATTTATTCATGAATCACCAATGCAAGTTTTTAAGATATTGTAATTGCGTATGTTTGGTTCAATAATGATAATCGATGTATTTTGACAATGCATATCAGTAATGGGCAAAAGACCGTTCCAGGCCACCATAAAATTCAAAAAAATAGTATCTTTAAAAACGACATAAATTCATGAATTTGAACCCTTTTTCAGGTTTTTAAGACCTAAATACATGAATTTAGTCCATTCAAAAAGTACCATTTTTCAAAAATGGTACTTTTTAAAAACGACATAAATTCATGAATTTGAACCCTTTTTCAGGTTATGAAGACCTAAATTCATGAATTTATGACGTTTTTAAAAATACCCAATTTTCAAATTTTTCAAAATCTCAAATTTGAGAATTACAATTTTCACCCCCAAAATCATGACCGTTCCAGGACACCGAAAAAATCATAAAAGTTAAGAATCTCAAAATTTGAGAATTACAATTTTCACCACCGCCAAATCATGACCGTTCTAGGACACCGAAAATTAGTATTTTTAAAAACGTCTTTTAAATCCATTTTTCAGGTTTTTAAAATATATCATGTGACTAAAAATATTTGAAGGAATTGACATATTCTTAACAATAAGTTTAGGTACTTTTACAATTGTCATTCAATTGTAGAGAACATCTGCTTCTCGCATTTATGAATAAAAGGCATTTCAGTGTAAAGAGCTGTGTCCTCCAACTCAAACATTTGAAAGGAAACAATGTATGAAAGAACAAACAGCTGCTACACCCACTTAGACATTTGTAAGACGTGAAATATATAACCAGCAAATCCTACTCCGGCTGCAATGCCGTGTAACAATACACAACAACAATAATCGATATGGCTATTTCAAACAATTGTGCTGAAGACTTATTTAATTAAATAGTGTTTCTTGTCAGTGAAGGTTGTGTCAAAACGCTCTCGTCATATATTTCTCAAAATGAGACAAGATCAATTTGAAGATAGAAGAAAACAATCGTTGCCAGGGAGGATGAAAAAATTACGGGAGGAATTGGAGAGGCATGAATTTACAGATTCTTTGAGTGATTTCATAGAGCCAAATGGTGGAGAGAATAATACAATTGTAAACTTACACAAATTCTTGTTGCATGAAAAAAGAAACAATTCACTCAGTGTTATGTGTAAAATTTTTATCGGTAAGCACTATCTGCTCTCTGTTTGTGATAATGACAAGTCTTATTTTTATAGTCTCTTGAAGCAAAATCATATCAATTATTCACGCACCGAAGTTTCATTTGTTATGAAATTAGGTAAATTAGCAGACAAATTTCCTACGCTTTGTTGGGTGTCTGTTTCTCTTGTACTTTAAAAGTCACGACCTAATGTTATCGGAAGATTGACTTCATTGTGTAAAGCAATTATGTGACATTCCAAATGATTCCATTCTTCTCCCAAACAATGGTGCGTCATTTAGCGATAATACCGCGCTGACATATTCAATGGAATTTGGATGTTAAACTCCGCTATTGTTATTGCGATACGGCCGCAAGACACTTTATTTTCAATGTTAGACCATTATATTCTCTTGAATAATGGTGCGCCATTCAGCTAAAATACTGCGCCATTCAACTAATCAAATGAACGCGTTGACATTAGACGCGCTGTGAAGAAAATTTATCATTCTTGAAACCCCTCTGTTTTATATGCAATGTTATTTCCTCTTGCACATGTAAATACAATAGAGTGTTTCAACCAATGAAACCTTGTCCTCGCGTGGACAGAAATCCTATTGTTTAGAAAACTTGTATCTTATATGCAATGTTATTTTCTGTTTTATATGCAATGTTATTTCCTGTTTTAAATGCAATGTTATTTCCTGTTTTCAATCATTTTCATTATGTTGTTATATGACGTCATTTTTCTCTCATCCAATGAAACCTTGTCCTCGCGTGGACAAATTTACATGTATTTCAATGTATCCAAATTGAATGTATGCAAAGTGGATGTAACCAAATTGAAATATCCATGTGTTGTTTTTAATTTCTCATTTACGGGAATATAATAGAAACATTGTATCTTCTATAAAAATGAGAAACATCAGAGACTTCAAAAAATATACAGCAAACAAAACCACATTAAATTTCGATTTAAATGAGATTGCTAAGCAATTGGGAATAAAGAATTTTCACATATTGATGAGTAATGAATTACTATTGATAAAAGATGTGCGAAACACTAACTCTACTAATACAATGCAACAATGTAACGTTTAAATTTAGATTAAATTAAATCATTTCAAAATTGAATAAGTAGTAAAGAAAGACATCATTAGAGACCAGTTTTAAATCAATACCCCCCCCCAAGTAGTAAGGAAAGTCATCATTATAAAAATGTTTTAAATCAATACCCCCTTCTGACTAAGTAGTAAGGAAAGACATCATTAGAGAACAGTTTTAAATCAATACCCCCCCTTCTGACTTCTAGGGGTCCCTTAAGAAATTTTTTTATTATAAAATGAGCAACATAAATGAGTTTTTGAAATTATATGGAACACAGACAACAACGAATTTCGATTTAAATAAGATTGCTAATCAATTGGGAATAAAGAATTTTCACATATTGATGAGGGATGAATTACAATTCCTAAAAAATAGGCCAACAGGAACCTTCAGTTCCCGGAACAAAGTTCCATCAATAACTGTAAATTTCATAACAAATCTTCATACGTCAGATGAAAAAGGTGTACATTGGTCAGCAGGCGTTAAAAATCATCAGCAGAACTATTATTTTGATTCATACGGTTTGCCCCCTACAAATGAAGTAAAAGAATTACTTGGAACGGGAACATACAATACGTTTCAAATTCAAACACCAGGCACTACCTATTGTGGACAATTATGTTTATACGTTTTGTACAAATTACAAAAAGGAGTACCATTTCTAGATATTATGTTAGAGTTAAACAATCTATAACTCAAGCGAAGCTAGCTAAATCGCCACCTAAAGGTTAAAGCTCTGTTTTCTGTAATTCATTTTGATAAAAACGGCCTCTGATATCCTCATTATCTAAATCTTTAATTTCATAAGTAATCGGATAACTTTGATTTATTTTGCAAACTTCAAATATTTCTTTAGTCCAATAGCCAACAAAGCCTTTTTCAAATTTATTCTTATATTTAAATATTCTAACTCTATCTCCAATTTTAAATTTCGGCTTAAGTTTCTGCAAATTCGGATTACTCTCATTCGAATAATTATTCTCGAATATTTTTTTTCTTATCAAATCAGGGTCGTTAGAAGCATTCTTTGGAGTTTCTTCAATACCTGAATGAACTTTATTATTGTACTCTTCTACAATTCCTGGTAATATCTTCAACCATTTCTGATTTCCTTGCTGAGTAAATTTCTTGAAAATTTTATTTTTTAACGTCCGATTGAATCTTTCTATCACTACAGCTTTTCCAGCGTTTTCAGTTGAATAAACTGAGCCTTGGCGATGACTTTCGTCTGTTTCAAATAGTGGCTGAACGTTTCGGTTATAAAATTCCGATCCTTTATCAACAAACAATTTTTTTGGCTTCCTATTACTTTCTTTAAAGATTTCTTCAAACGCATATTTAACTGATAGACCACTTTTATTTTTTAAAGGCTTTACCCAAGCGTATCGTGTATATAAATCTATAACTGTCAATGCGTATTTATAATCTTTTTCATTCGGCATATGAATAAGATCAGCACTCCAAATATCATCTTTATTAAATACTTTTACTTTCAATAAATATTTAGGCCTTCTATATTCCTTATGAATTTCAGACGCGTAGGTTCCAGCGTTGCTCTCAGAGTTATTAGTTCGAGCGTTGCTCTCAGAGTTATTAGTTTCATTTAAACCCTGACCGAATAATATTTTAGCTTGTAAAGCTTTCTTAACAAACATTCTTTCAATTTTTTCTCTAAATGTAGGATTTTGAATACTATCTAATTCTTGAATCATCTTCTTATCAGCTGCATGTCGAGAACTTAGATCATGATTTCGATAAGCTAAATCATGCCTGTAAGCTGCGGCATCCACTCTATTTATTGGTTCTTCACCTGGTTTCGGATTATTATTCTCATCTAGTCTTATATCTAATCGAGTTCCTGGACCGGTATATGAATGACCAGGAAGATGTTTTTCTTTCGAATATTTACTCCAAATAAATCCAGGAAAGTTCTCTAATGTTTTTTGTATGTCACCACCGTAGGTAGTAGCCAAACTTTGTTTGTCGTCGTTACCTTCATAAATTTTACAATTTGAGTTTTTATTTTTGTTTAATAGATAATTCAATAAATCTAAATTAGAAATTTTTAACTTAATTAAATTTTCGGAATTTTTAGAATTCATTTTAAAAGATAAAAAAATTTAAAAGATAAAATAAAATAATTGTTTTACCGAATCATACTAGGACTTAGATATATTCCAGAACCATCTTTAGTTTCTTTAATTTCAATTAAATCATCAGCATTGTGGAGAATATTTTTAAGAACTCGTTTTCCTTCATCAACTAATTTTAATTTACTAATAAAATTATCTACTACTCCTTTTCCTTCGGACGAAGCCCTGGAAGACATCTCCGATGTCTCTTCTCCCCTAGCAACTTTCTCTAACTCTCTGTTATGACGTTTTTGTTCTTCTAATGCTGCCTTCTCTGATTTATTTTTATTTACTGCTTGGACAATACCAGCTGTCCCGCCTGCAACACTTCCTGCAGCTGCTATGCCACCTATTATTAGGGGAATTAACCCTTTCAGCACGAAATCATTAAGATACCTGTCCTAGTGACACGCACAGTGTGTCATGCAATAATTATTCAACGTAACAAAATTTGAAAATTAATCATTGTTCGATGTTACGATGACACACGATGCGTGTCGTTACTATCATTGTCCACTGTTACGGTGACACGCCAGAGGTGTCAAATAGGTATATTTTCTATATTTTATTTGTCCATTTTATGTGATTTCGAGGTGTTATTGCAACAGATAATAGCATTAGATCTTGTCATGATGCACATGTTTTCTCCGGAAGAAAAGACGGAGAAAACTGCTACAAGGAATGCAAATAGGTGTTCTCAAAATCTTTGGGTGTTTTAGAGTTGACTTGACTAATAAGTACAGTACTATGCGATGATAACACCGTAAACAGTTTTCCTTAATTTCTCATTTCACACAGTAATAATTCTCATTACGACCACAGTAAATAATTCTACACATTTTTGCTAATCTTTTTAAAACAACACAATCTATTTCGAGCTTGTATTATACACATTATGGGAACCAAACATATAAGACATATAGGCTTATATGCTTGGTTCCAATTTCCCAATCGAGTGTGCCATGAAAGCTTTTTGAATAAGACTGAATAAGATATACCTCTTATGTTTTCCTAGAAATTGTGCAATTAAAAAAGAACCGATTACCAATTACCAATTACCGATCATATAAATTTATAAATATTTTCGAGCGTATAATTTTTTATGTTTATTGCAATGTATTTGCACATCTTTTATTTACAGTCCACTCAATATTAATCACTCATTTTTCATTTCAATTTTATATTTACTCTTTTAATGTTACTTTACTTTTAATTACTTCTGCTTTTGCACCTCGAATGTAACGGAAAATCAAAAGCCATTTACTGCTATTACTACAAAATATATTCAACGCAATAAACCCATAATACGTTTCGAAAAGTTTCAGGTTTACTCATGATATTTTGAAAAACAAGGAGCAGCACATAGACCAGGTTGTCCAGGGCAATCAGCACATCGGAAGACAGTTTCTTTCCGCTTTCCGGCTTGGTAGCAAACACGGCATCTCTTGTGAGGTCGAGGTTCTCCTTCCCTTGCTGGTATGCGTTCAAGTTTATGTTGTGGATTCCGTTCCTCCAAGCATCGATTGTTTGTTGATCGTGGTACCAGGCGAGGTCTTCCGACAGGATTTCGTCCAATACCTGTTTGTAAGACCAAACGATTGACAGATTTCATGCAGTAATCTAGGTAGTTCATTTTACCATCATTCTTCCTGTAGAGAATCCATGAATTGTAATGCATGATTTGAATTAAGTGCAAGCAGTACTTTACAAACCATGTATAATTTTTCCGATTGATATCGTAATGATGAAGTGCGGCATCCAACCGGTCGACACCGCCCATATGGGCATTGTAATTCAATACAGATCGTGACTTCTTCACCGTTTCGTGGTGTCCACCTTTGACTATGCGGCTGACCTCAACATCTTCAGCAGCAGCAAACGTATCCATCAAGTAAACCGTCTTCTTTCCAGACGACTTTTGATCCACAAGTTTTACGCAAAGAACTTCGCCGTTGCGGGAATAAGCTTGAGACTTAACAGGCAGATTTAAGTGCTTTAAATCGCTCGGAACGCCCCGGTTCGCTTTTACAGTTCCAGTCATAAATGTACCATTGCGAAACAGATATCGGGCTAATCTACAGGAAGTATAAAAGTTATCAAGATAAACGTGGTAACCTTGATTAAACAGGTCGTGTGATAATTGTATCACAATTCGTTCCGTAACTGATAATGTTTCAGCACCACGATGAGACAATCCGACTGCCCGATTTTCAGTACTCAGACCATGAAGCATCATCTTCCAAACGTAACCCGACTCGGATTCTGCCAATACATACGACTTTATTCCATACCTCCTACGCTTGCTTGGGATATATTGTCGTATTCTTAAACGTCCTTTGAACAGCATGAGTGTCTCATCTATAGAAATCTGACGGTTTGGTAGGTATGTATTTTGGCATATATTATTAACTTTTTCCAGAAATGGTCGTACTTTTGCTAAATAATCATTTTCCAAATTTTCTGGGTCTGCAAAGCGAATATAGTTCAAAATTAACTGAAATCTGTCACGGGATAGAGATTCAGGTGACGAGAATATCTCTTGACGAAACACCAAATCGCCACTCCAGTATGATGCAAGCGTAGGCTTCTTGTTCAAAGCCATTAAAAATTGCAATCCAATAAACTTTCTGATTTCATTGACTGTAACTTGTCTGCTGTTTTGTAATTTCTGGCTTTCAGGATTATCAACTAATTCTTGCCAAAGTCTGTTGTTTGTGTAGTCGCATATATCTTGCATTAAGTCGTCAGTGAAAAAGTGATTTAAGAAAAACATATCATCTTCTAATTCATTTGGAATCTCTAAGCGTGGATGTAGTCCTGTAGTTCCAGTAAATTCTGGTCCACGTCTGACGGAATCAGTACCACTTTGGACAGTTCGCCATTCACCAGTGCTGCCACCTGCATCTTCGTCAGAGCTGCTACTTGAGTCGTTATCTCGCAAGTCATTATCTTGTATTTCATCTTCAATCTCACTGCCTGAACTGCCATCTTCGTTTGTATCAAATCCCATCAAATTCAACGCATCTGTCATGGCAGAACGCCGGGGATACCGCCGACCACTTTGCGTGCTCATTATGATATGAATGCGCAATTCGAACAGCAACAACTATCAACAAATTCTGTCGGTGTGAATGATATTCAAAGATCTGTTCAATAAACGAAATCTTACGTAATAATTCGGTGAACCTGTCCTTTGAGAGTGATCATAATTCAGAAACATTCACCGATGGTTTTATGACAGGCTCTGCGTGTCACGGTATAATCGTACTATTGCATTGATTCTAATTCCGTTAATTTGTTAATAGATACATGACACGTACAGCGTGTCGTCCGTACTGAAAGGGTTAATGGGAGAATCCCGCCATTCTTTTCTTCTTGTAATTGAATATTCTCTATCATTGGTTTACTTATGTAATACTTTTTTTTATTAATCGTAATAGTTTTAGGGGTATTTTTGTCAACAATATTACGTAATTTTAATTCAACAGTTTTATTATTATTACTTTTCGCTTGCGACATTTTTAATAAAAAAATTTTAAGTTATCAAAATTTTTAATCTATTCTAGTTATGAATAAATTTTAAGTTATCAAAAAATTTTAAGTTACCAAAAAATTTTAATCTATTCTAGATATTAAAAAATTTCAAGTTACCAAAAAATTTTAAGTTACCAAAAAATTTTAATCTATTCTAGTTATGAAAAATTTTAAGTTAAGAATTTTTAATCTATTCTAGTTATGAAAAAATTTTAATTAATTTATCGGAGCGAAGCTCCTCTGGCTTTAGCCTATCGGACCAAAGGTCCTAAGGTTACTAACTGATCCTAGACATCTTCCCATTAAGAACTTCAATAGAATATTTTACATCTTCTAGCAATAAACCATAAGCCATAAATGAAGTTGTGGAATCTTTTTTTTCAATATTAATTGTTACATCACAACCAGTCTTGATAATATCTTCAGATTGTGCACTTAAATCGAAACAGAAAACAGGATATAAATGTCTCCAATCTCCAGGAGTTAATTGTGGTTCAACTCCAAATTCTATACAAAGATTTCGATAAGAATCATATCCTTCCATAAATTGATTATTGGTATCATCGAATCTTAATGGATCAATTGGATAACGGGTTTGATTTAATGAAACTTGTAAACTTCGAATTGTATTAATATGGAAGAGATTATTGTTCTTATCAAAACTTGGAGAATTATTTCTTTGAAAAGTTAGTAATAAATATCTTGGAGTATTCGCAGTTCTAGTAAAATGCCAGTTAAATCTTTGTTCGGAAAAAGTTACTGAACTAGCAGTACGCTTTAGAAAATTTACTGGAATTGGTTTGTTAGTATTTAATCTTTTTGCAATAGCTGTTTCAATCTCTAAACTAGGAGTAATATGCTTAATCCACCATTCAAGTCTATCAATTTTTAAATATGCTTTTTTTCCAGTCTTACCAAAAAAGATTAATTCATTATTTGCTGTACGATGAATTATTAATTTAAATTTTAATTGATATGATATTTTATCATAATCTAAATATCCGAATAATGGAGACAATGACCAATTTACTGTCTGTTTACTTTTTTGTTAAATTCACGTCTTTCTTTATATGCATCATTATTTGTTTTATTTAAATGTTTTGCAATATTTTCTACATCTTTCGCAATTCCTGCTGCATCTGTTCCAGCGTGAGTTAAATCATCAACAATTATACCATCATTAGTATCAGGAAACCAACCTTCGATTTCATACTTTTTATTATTTTCACCAATTGTTACAAATCTAAGCATTGTATCAAATACACCTGGAGAATCACTTATTGTTTCTATATTTTGAGTTGCAACATCTAAACGCATTTGTGTAAATAATCTTGGAAAGAAATTATTCTCTAGTGCAATATTATCGGTTTTTGGTAATGGTGTTGTAAAATTGGCATCACTATACAAAGAATATTCACAGTGTAAAAATGAATCAGGTAGATATAAATAACTCTGCTGATTATCAACTTCAAAAATTAAATCTCCTCCAGTATTTACACTACTGGAAGATCCGGGATTCATAGCAATTCTTATATAGTCATTCTTTTTTTGATTGTAACTGACGAACGGAGGATCGTCTAATCTAAATTTATTTTCGATAAGCGAAGACATTTTTATAAAAAATAATTTGACTTTTTGTTTTTTCTCACAGACAGAAAAAAATTTTACCAAAATATAATTTTAGCATTTCACCAAAAAAATTTTACTCAAATAATTTTGCTAAAAAATTTTTGCTAAAATAATTTTGCTAAAAAAATTTTACTAAAAAAATTTTACTAAAAAATATATTTTAGAATTTTGCTAGACCAGCTCCGCTACAGCTTTGCTGGTTAAACCGAAGGTTGCTACTCACGCCATTTCCTCTTATTTCTTCAATTGAACGTTTTATGGCTACGCCTGATTTCTTCTTATGTTTACTATCAGACGGAGCTCCGCTCCTCAAGGTTTCCCCAACAGCTATGTTAGCAATTTTATTTTTTGTTTCCTCTGAAAGTTTTTTTAAATTTTTTAGTTCTTCAGAATCATTCCTAAGTTTACGAATAGCTTCTAGTTGTTTTAATTCGTTTTGAGACTTAACAGCATTTGATATTGCACTAGCTGTACTACCTATAGCAGCTGCTCCTTTTGCAGCAGATGTAATCAAATCTTTATTATTTTTAATTAAGTTAACGATACTTCCATTACCAGAAAAGATGTCAGCCCCTTCTTTTTGGACGGCACCTGCGGTGCCTAGGAACTTTTCTGTTCCGACAGTTTCTACACTATCATAATGGTACAAAGGTTTCTGAGATGGTTCATGAGCAATTTTATTATTTGATGCAAAATGTTTAAGATTGTGTTTATAAATTATAGGCATTTTTTAGGATTAAATTTGACTTTTGGGAAAAATATCTACGTGTTAAGATTTACGTTTGTGAATGGACAACAACTTCGAGATAACTTTATTAATTGACTGTTGCACTTTATCTATTGCGTCAAGCAGCGTGTGATGTACTTTAATTTCTTTTCTATTAACTTGCATTTTCTGCTGATTAATCTTCAACGCCGTTTTAAGTGCATTTAACTTAATTTTAAGAACATCTAATTGTCTTTTAACAGAATCTAACTGTTCTTTATTTTCTTTAGAGTTTTCTTGTAAATTTTTCTTTAATTCATTTTCTAAATTGATTTTCAGATTTTTCATTTTATCAACTTTTTCATTAAGTGAGTTTACTTCATTTATTATTCTATTCATCTTTTTCATTTGTTGAGTAATTTTAGAACTTAATTCATCAACACTTTTTTGGAATGTAGTTTGTAACTGCTTTAAATTTTTTTTAATTCTTTCAGGAAGTTTTTCTATTTCATCTTCTAATTGTTCTTTTAACATTTTTATCTGATGTTTATTTTTAATGACTGCAGATTTTAACTTTATAGAAAGTAATATTAAAATTTTTGATTGTTCAGAAATCTTTTTATAAAGTTTTTCTATAACTGCTTCTAGCTCTCTATCCTTTTTATCAAGTTTTAATAATTTTTCGTTTAATGATTTGTCATTAAGTTTTAGCAACTTTAATTCATTCATCAGTGGAACCAAAACATCGTTTATATATTTTTCCTTTAAATCATTGATTTGTGTATCAACATATTGTTTATTTGTTAACTCTGTATTTTGTTGCGGAAGAATAGAAAGATGCAATGGACCAGATAAAACGTCTCCAGTTTTCATGATATAATTTTCTATCTCTATTTCTAATTCACGATTATTCGGGATATATGCACCTCCACCAACATTTGGTAACATCATTTTTTAACAATAAAAAAATAAAATTTTTTCTAATAAAAATAAAAAAATAAAATTTTTTCTAATAAAAATAAAAAATAAAATTTTTTCTAATAAAAATAAAAAAATGGAAAATCCAAATTTAAAAAAATTATATTCGCCCGCATCATCCTGTTCTTCTTATTCGACGAGATCAACGGGATTTGAAAATAAATGTTTTGATAATAATAATAATAATAATCCATGTATAGATGTTAATATTTTATTTCAATTACAAGCCGAAATATTTAGAGAACAGACTAAAGGTTTACCTTCTATAGAAACTAATTATTTTTTATTTCCGGGGGATCCATTTATAAAATTTATGGAGATTGTAAGTAAATATAATGATGTAGCTTATGTGGAATTAAATAAAGAAAATATGGTTATAATAGGTCATAATAATGTTTATGGTTTTATTAGAGCAGTTTTGCCGATTAGTAATACTGATTGGATAGAAACTAAAATTATTAATTATATCAATATTAAAGAATTAGTTAAAAAATTAAAATCTTTTTCGAAAGAAAAAATTAGATTATTTGTTGACGATCAAAATCAATATAACATTCACATAGAGAGTAAAAAACATAATGAAGAATTATTATGTCAAGTTTATTATAGAGACACAATTTATAAACAAGAAACATTAGAAATGCCGCAAAGATATGATGATGATACTTATATAGGTTTATATTCAAACTTAAATATTAATTTATTAAAATCTTATATAAATGGTTTAGCTCAACAAGAGAAAATTTATGTGGACTACACC